>SCDS01000828.1:0-21470 GCA_004149465.1 Drosophila nigromelanica
ATTTTTCCAAAAAATGTCAAAAAAAATTTATTTTCAAATATGCAAAATACTTAGATGCAGACTTAATTGAGATGTCAAATCATGATCAAAATGCCATCAAACACGAAAATCGGTTCAGTTTTGCCAAAATTATGGCAGTATGAAATATGGGAGTTGCGGATCCAAGAGAATTTTCAATATGATTTTTGACAATAAATTTGACCCTTTCAGAATCTGTGTTGATAAAACTTTACGTTTTAAACCTTTTAAAATAAATTAATCGCTATAACAATGGTCCACAGCAAACTTTGTTGATGATAGAAGCGGAAGGGTTTTAAAATATCTTGTTGGTGGCTGATAGGTTGCCTATATAAATCTGCTAAAGCAACGCATTTTGTATGCAACATCACCTGCCAATCGCTGTGTACAGCTTATTAAAAGTATTGTGTAATATAAAACCGTTCAATGCATATAATAAACAGCCCCAGGATATGCTCTAGCTCAAACCCACCAAACTGCAGCGCGATTGAACTTCAAGCATGGATACCCTCCACACTTCGACATGACGGCGTCTGAGTTAAAAAGTACACCTCAAGCGCAGGAAAGCCACCACTTCATAGAGAGACACAGACACCAACACCACCACTCAGACAGACAAACTGATGCCACAGGGGAGCAGAAACTGAAGAGGCCGCTGCAGTTGCAGCCCAAATGCAGTAGCAAAGTTTTACGTGCAAACTAAGCTACTTTCCCATGGTATTAATACGCTCACACCGGATGTGATGGGAGAGACAGTTTCAGATACAATGCATAATGAAATCCATGCAACAGCCAATGACCATTAGCAGACAAAGTAGCCTAAAGCCGGTGGCCGGGACATGGATATGGACACACATGAATACATGGAATAAACGTGAAGGAAGCACGCATATCTTGGTGGTGAATAAATGTTGTATACCCTTTCCAATTGTAGCTGCTGAAAAACAATTTGTTCCAAAATAATATCAATTTAAAATGTCGTATATACAGCCAATGAATATTTAACATGGCGTTAAATTTTTATTATTATTAGTTAAATTATTTTTGCTGAGCAGGATATATTAAAACAAGTTTTAATAATATAAAATAAAAGACCACAATTAACGTTAACCTCATAACTAACATTAGCTTACTTTTACTTACTTACTTTACAATGAAATTTACATAAAAACATGCGTGTTACAAACGTTAGAGCAAAATTAAGTTACCCGCCAGTTCATATAAACAAATATGATGTAGGTAGTACATTTACCCGGCCTAATGCAGGAAACGGAAGTTCCGAAACACACACAAATACACAAAAACATATACAAGCACACATACTCACGCAGAGTGTAAAACAGACGGGCAAACTCTAAATGCGAACAAATATTGCAAAAGTTTTTGCATTGCACATAAATTTCTGTCATGGGGAATCATTAATTAGCGCTCCACGTTTCGTTTTCTCATCTGCGCCGAAAAACCGGAAGTACAGTCGCGTTTAGCTCAAACTACATTGCAGTCAGTTGTTGGAAAAAGTTAAATTAAGTTGGTAGTTTTTTTTTACATTTTGAAGGTTTTTTTTAGGTTTTTTGCATCGGCTTGTTTATGATGCTCGACATGAAAATTCAAATTGAAATCATCAATCATGCCGAAAGGAAGAACTTGGCATCATCATAGCTGAAAAGCTCGAGAGCCGACTAATGAAAGCCAAACAAAACATAAACACACACACACACACACATACACACATAGAGACAGTAGCTGCCGGTGGGATATGTTATTAGGCGAAAAGGGGCGTGGCATCGGAGTGGGACGCACCGGTCGCTGTCACAAAGCGCCATCGCTGCAATTTTGTGGCACCTTTTGCGCTAGTTTTTTGTTGTTTCTGTACTCCCGGGTTTTTCTTCTTTTTTTGTGTGCTCTGTGTTTTATATGCATTTCTCGCTCTTTTGCTATCAGTATAGTAATCAGAAATTTTAATCAAGAGGATGCCGCTGTCGACCACCTCCTGCACCCGGGGCGCCGCCTTAACGCTTCACTTAGCCCTGTGCCGAGGTAAACATTGCAATTATGCCGAGCACTGGCTGCACCAGAAGCTAAATAAAGAGCAAAGCGCATAAAGCAGGTGAGCTATGATTAAAAAAAAAAAGAAGGAAAACTGAGAATGAATAGGGGGTGGCGCCTCAAAAGAAGGCGGTAACAATTTGCACAAATCAAGTGTTCAGTTTATGACACGAACAGGCGAAGACTCAGTTTCTTTTTTTTTACTCTTTAGAAAAGTGTTGATAAATGTTATAAAGTTGAAAAGTTGAAAATGCTAAAATAAAAAACAAAAATTAGCAATGGAAGGGGATATGACAGAAGTTGTTAAGGCAACATTTTGTTAAAGAGATTTAAACAGGAAGCACAAAGTTTTATTTTTGAGAGATCACATTAAAGTTAATCTTAAAAATGCTGTTGGAAATACAAAAAATTATTAAATTGATTATAAGTAATTTATAGTTATACATAAAAATAAAATGAACTTTTTTTAATTGTCAAATATTATTTTATTACTTTATGTATTGTTAACATATCTTTTATGACTATTACATATTACAAAGGACTCATCTAAGGCAAATATTCACAGCACAAAAGTAACAACTATTACACGAATTAGCTAATTATATTTACACACCACTAAAAGCACGCACGACTGAAAGGGAATAAAAGTTAAACAAAGAAAGAGAATTTAGGCAAATGCACAGCAGACGCAACAGCAACAACAGCAGCAGCAGCAGCCACGTGCCAAGCAAATGGCGCCCAACGTGTGCCTTGTAAAGTGACCCCTTACACTAAAAACCAGTATGGAGTCATGTGTAGTGTCTTTTGTGGTTTTATGATGAATACGAATGCTATGTGATTGCATTAACAACTTGGACACTATGCACGCCTGATTCCCCGCACCGTCCCCTTGACATGACAACACACACTCATTCTCATGTGTATATATATAAAATGAAAGCATTATGAAAAATGTGTTTAGTGTGTGACAACGATGAAAGAGAGAAACTTGCAAGTGCAGCCGCTAAAAGCAGAAGTTAGTCCGTCCAGTGCAAGGGGGCGCAGTGCAGTTGGTTGAACTGTTTTACTTTTTTTCTAGTTCGTCTGGCTAGCATCCTGTTGCGGTCTAAGCTTCACTTAGTGGCATTTTGTTTATTTAAATTATGTTGTGCGGCTTCTAGACTTCCGTTGGCTCAATTAGTGGTCACAGGAAGTGCTGTCCACTCGCTCCGCAAAAACAAAACGAGACCCACACAAAAAAGATGATAAATGTCTGCATTTATTTTTATGCGGGCACGTACACACACGCACACACACACACACGCACACCCACACACACACACAACGTATGTATATTCCATAACCTTGCTCTTGTGGATTTTGCTGCAGTGCGTTTCATATTAAATGTGATTACTTTGGCAATACACAGAGAGAAGATTGGCACCACCAGACAGCGGCCCTGTGTGGTGGCAATCCAATGAACCGTAAAGCAAACGAAATGCCACAAAAGCAGCCGTCGAATCCCCCCTCTCATCCCCTTGTCGTACAATAACCGCCAATTCATTTGAGTGCTGTTGTCGAATTGGCAACATTTTGGTTGCTTGCGTGTGTGAGTCCTTGTCGTCCTGCGGGACGTTGTGGCGGTCAAAAAAGGGTTACCAGGCTTACCTTCTGTGTGCTTGTGCGTGTGTGTATGTGTGTGTGTGTAGAAAAAACACAATCATAAAAAGGCCCATCAGCGTTTGATTGAAAAGTCGCCGCCGCCGCTGCTGGTGCTCGAGAGCTTTGGCTGGAACATCTCCAGTTGCTCGCCAGAGTCATCAGTTGGCAATTGAAGCTGTTGCTTTGATTGCATTTACACAGCGTTGGGGTCTTTTCATATAGCCAGTGCCAGTTGCCCCGGTGCGTCTGGCGGGCGAGGCACTCAAATTTTATGACAGCCAATTGCAACATATTAAAAAGCCAAATCAACACGCAAACAAATTTTATATTCAGACTTCTTCAATTATTCAATTAGATTTGTTTATGATGAGCGCATAACGCGGCAAAAAAAAATTGTGAAGAGGGCGTCGGCACAAAATACACGACTTAAAAGAATTTCGTTCATTATTCATTTGATTTGAAGTATGTACTTTAGTTGAATCATATTTTTGAGAAATGTTATTAGGCAAATTAAAAAATAAAATACAATTGCTTTGCGGAAAAAATCACGAATACCACCAACAATGGATGGCAATTTTATCTGTAATTTGAAAGTATCTTTCCTTATCATATAAACATATTATAAACAGAAAGAGCACTTTTTAAAGGCAGACATTAAGATACCCTATTTTATATAGTAATATTATGTTGGTATCATTTTTAGTATATGCCAGGATAACGTTTGATGGATCAATTGAAGAACTCTCAACCGTGTGACAGAAATAAGCTGCTTAAGGTGAGTTATGACAGTGAACTATAGTTAAGTCCTGCGAGGCCCGAGCGTGAGAGAATCGTCAGTAATGTGTGCTTTATGCGTGAGTAAAACGGCGTTTTATATGCGTTGTGCGTGCGCTCGTCAACCTTGCTGCTTATCCTTTTTATACAGACTTTGAACTCTCCAGCGAGCGTCAAACAAATTGCTTTCATTAACTTTTACTATAGCACATTTTGGCGCGCGTTTGATGGCAATAAATTGTTATCTACTTCGTACGGTTCTCTCCAGTTTTTTGTTGTTGTTGTTTGTTTGTTTGTTGTTAGTGGCAGCTGGTAGAGTGCTACCTACAGCTACTTCAACTAAATGCCAATACATATTCATTTCGCTTAAAATTTTGCACATATGCAACACGCACACTTAGACACACAGCGTGGAGGAGCATCGATGCACGAGGGGGTGGAAAGAAGGCGCGGGGGGAGAGGTAGCGTGTGCGGGAAATTGTGTGGGGAATCAGTTTTACAAAATTGAATTTATTTTGCCAGCGCTGCAACCGACCCAAGGGAGCTATGAGAAAGCCAAGCAGATGCATGTTTGTAGAGATCGTGTATAGATATATATGTGTGTGTGTGGCGCTATAAGTATCAATAAGTGCACGTTATAGCCCCAAACAACAGGAGCAACAACAAGAACAACAACTACAACAGCTGGAAGTGTAACTAAGAAGGATAAGTGCCCCGCCCAGCTCCAACTATTTCATGCAATCGAAATTTACGTTATTATTTTGGGGCCATCTGCAAGAGTCGTTCATTAGGTAAAGCTGTGTGCTACAGTGAACGCTCGAAAAATTAAATTTGCACAATAATAATAATTATTATCAAAAATTTACAAAAAATATATCTTTTAAGTTTTATTTTTAAAAAATTATATTTTTAACTCTTTTAAATAAATTTTAATTAATCATTCAAAATAAATAAAATAATTCATTTTTAATTAAAAAGCCGTCTAATATCACAGTTAGATGCTACAAGTGTGGCTAAGGGTTAAAAAACATATATAGTATATATTATGTATATTATAGAACTAAACCTAAAATGTATATTACTTAAACACAAAATTTAATTTTCTTAATTTTTTAAAATCAAAACAAGTTCTATAAATAATAATTTTCCACTAACTAAATTTACCCCTGAAACCAAAGGGTTCAACGTAGGCAATGTTCACTGCATTGCTAGGTTGATTAGGTTTTTTTTGTTGTTGGTGTAAAAGACCTTGTGTTATGCTCGCGAGCGTCCTGTGTGCAAACATCAATTGTTTAACTGTTAAATTTATAGCCATGTTTGTGCGCGCCGCCAATGGCCAATAAATTTAAATTTACTCCAATAGGTTCGGCGCATGTGGTAAATAATTGAAATTGAGCGCGCCAACCAAGCAACGTTTGGAAACTTGTGAAAGCTGTGAGCGTGAAAACTGCCGACAAATTAGCTGAATTAGATAAGTTTCGACGTAAGGAAGCGCATTTAACGCACAATTGTTAGCAACAACAACTTAAATAATGCCAGACGATTCTTGGCAACTGATAGTAAAATGTTGAAGGCAACCGCATTTGGGAGGTGCTCCTCGAGCTCTAGAGCCAAAGTCTATAAATGTGCTGCCAGCTAAAGTTGCCAGGCCGCAAAAACCAATTGAAACAACAACAACAACAACCTACACAAAAGCCTGAAAGCTTTTAATGCAAGAAATAAACTCAAGAGTTGTCTGGCCTCTGTGTGTGTGTGTCCTTGCCTATACTCATCCTCTTAAGGATACACAACAAGCCGCAAGCCTAAGGAGCCGACTAAAAGCCATTCACAGAGCAAAATCCTGCCAATGGATTGTGAACTCCCACTGAAATTGTTGAACAGGTCAACCAACCAAGAACAACTACTACAACAACAATCACATATGCAACAGCAAAAAAGTGTGCGTTATACACGGCGTATGCGTAACCTAACATTTGATGTCATGTTCCTTTTGATTTTGTCGTCGCACTTTCTTTTTCATCGGTTGTGTTTTTATTTGTAGCGCAAGATTTTATGATTTTTAGCCCAACTGCTAAACTGATTTCCATGGGGAAATCAGTCCGTACAGCAATAAGTTTGCCTTTTGCCTTGTATTTGTTTTTTCATTCTCTTCATTTGGTTGCGTTTATTTTCTTTTAGGTCATTTGTATGCTCCGGTTGCTGTTGTGCTTATAGTAAAGCCATAGGGCAAGAGTTGAAAAAGTATGTTAAATTAAAATATCAAAAATATTCGCAAAGTTTTTCTCTACTCAACATTGAATAGAAGCAAACATTTGTAGGACAGATTAGAAATAACTTTTATTTAAAAAAAAATGTATTCATCGATGGAAAAGAATATAATGGAGGGGTTTCAAAGTTTGAGTTTTTTGCAGACCTTGCAGACTCTTTAATAGTGTGTAAAGGTTAAGGTAAGGATACTGCTGACTCTCTTAATGACATGTCTTGCAAGACTAACTGCAAGACAAGACTAGTACGTTGTCTTCGAGCGCTCTACTTTTAAAGCGTTAAAATTTAACACAAAAAGGATAAAGAAATATACTTAACTAAAGGTAAAAATAAATTAGTCATGTGGGTTTTATCTTTAAACAATACAATACGTTTCCAAACATTTAACATTTTTTGCTTAGTATTAATCCACTTTCAAATCCCAATCGGAGTTAAGCCAAAAGCAAATGAAATAATCTTTAATTAGCGTCTAAGCTGCAAATCGACAGTCAATTCAAGTACACAAAGTAAGCAGAGTTTGAAATCAGCCAGCGGCTGATGGAGGTCTTTGGCTAATTGCAACTTAGCCACGCCCAGTTGGTTAAGCCGCCCCCACCAGAAAGCCAGACAAACATGCACACAGCGTATTAAGAAGACGAAGAAGCAACAGCAGCTGGAGCACCTCTACAACACTCGGATGCGATGGCTACCACCCAAATGAAATGTAAAGAAAATGTTATTTATGGCCAATTTCATGAGTGTCTGCCAATGCCTGCCTGCCTGCCTGCTTGCCAGCCAGGATGACTCGTGTGTCCCCGCTGGCTGCTGCGTGTTTGATGCTTGGCCAACATGCAACGAGAGGAATGCAATCTGTAATGCAAAAGGCAAGCGCGCCGCACTTTGCTGAGCTTGCAGCAGCAGCTGCAGAAGCAGTTGCAGGAGAAGCTCTGAGTCGGCAGTCGATAATGGACATGCACGTACAAACACACGCACACTCGCCAGGAAATATCATACATGTGTGTGTGTGTGTGTGTGTGTGTGTGTGTTCCTGAAATCGAATGCAGGTTAAATGAAAATGTTATTTCATTTGCCCCGCCACTTAGAGTGTCGGAAATTGAAATTTATATCCGTGTTTCTGGCCAAGCAGCAGTAGAAGCGAATTCGATTCGTGGTTTATTGCCACGATTGCTCAGCTGCGGCATTTACAGTTACAGCTGTTTCAAATCCAAGTCCTCCAGCAGCACTGTCCTTTCTCTCTCTCTGTCTCTTTCTCTCTCTGCCTCTGTCTCTCTCAATCTATGCTTGAAACCGCCCACTTGATTTTAATGCGCTTTGACATTTAGACGATAATAATAACGAATTTATTTCTCGCCTGGGCTGGCAAAAACTTTTAATTTATTGCACTTTTGGGTATCTCAGCTGTTGCCATAGATATTCCCATATGCGAGGGTCTCTTTATAAGTAATCAAATTAGATGCGACACACAAAGAAAACAGGTTTAATTCACAAAATAATATATGACGATATTGACTAAGAGTAAAGCAATACTTTGTAAAAATATGTAATTGAAAGATAAATAAATTCCAGCTCGATGATCACGAGATTGTACGCATCGAGTTATTTCGAATTTTTGATTGAAGCAACTCTCGCATTTATCTATATTGTGTTTGCCACTAAAATTCGATTTCGGTTTTGGGGAATGTGTTTGTCTTTGCATTGCCCTGTTCGTTGCTTGGCTTAATTTATTGTTATTTTCACATTATTTGTATTATGTAAACACATTAGGCGCATGTATCCTATCGCATCTATGGCTTGCTATCCTGGCGCTGGTAGTGCGCACTAGCATCTGGCAGATGAATTTAATTTCCAGAGCTCTTGCCACTGCACAATTTAATTAACTTTGTTGTTGGCCTCCGTTGACAGATGTGTCTTTCCATGCTGTTTGCATTTCATTGTTGTTATTGTTGTTGCTGTTGTTGTTGTTTTAATGCATTTCAATATTGTGTCGAAAATTTCATTGTCGCTTGTATTTCAGCATTTAATGTACAGCATTGCATTCATTAATTGCATTTCCCCGAGCAAATTTGTGTCAAATTGTTGCTTTTGATTTTATTATTACTTTTATCGATTGCTCGTAGAAACTATGTTCAAGGGTTCGCAATTGTCCCGCAAAACTATGACAAATAATTTGTAACTTGTTGCACAAGCACAAAGCATACTCAATATTTAGGTCAATTAGTGAGCAGATTGTTAAGAATTAATTAAAGTGAAGAGATGGTATCTGAAATGTTCTTGTCGTCCAATTAAAGTTAGGTAGTTAGGTACTTGGTAGCGGAAGTTAAATAATAACAATTGCTATTGTTTGCATCACTTTTAACTGAGAAATATTAAAAATAAGAGAATTTTGTTTAAACTAGTGGTTTTAATCCAAAATTAACAAATTTTTTTTACATAAGATTAGAAAATCGAATTAAAATTGAAATAATTCGGAAACTGGATTATTTTCGTGTTTAAATCTTCACAATTTAAAGAAAATAAAAGCACATGTCAATTATAAATCTTACCTAAGCTCCTCTCGATCAAGATAAACCAAGATCACCGCATGTACTGAAAGGTTTATTGCATACTTTTCTCTTTATTTTCTCCATTCCAACAATTCTATAAAATAAACTAGTCGCATCTCTCTGTTTTGTCTGCTAAGCTGCTGCTCAGCAGCAAATGCGCCATTTGGCTAAAGCCCATAAACACGTGCCACTTTGGGAGCAAAGCCTCGGCAGGACCCCCAGCCCTCCCATCCTGCCCTGTTACCCGGCTGTCCCTGTCCACTATTTCATGTGGCACGGCGTGTTGCAAATTATTTCGACATCTGATTTTAAGCGGAAAACAAGAGATAGAAAGCAACGTAGAGATTTTTGGTGCTTCGTCGTCAGGCACTAAGCACAAAATTACCAAACAGGCCAAAATGGACGGGACAGCGGGACAGAGAACATGCCCTGTCCGCTCGTCCCCGGGCCACTTATGGCCTTTCTGTGTAAACTTTTGAGTGCATTCTTCGTCACAGCCAAACAAAAGGCCGGACAACGAGCACATTACGTAACCCCGCTGTCTGTCTCTCTCTCTTTCTCTTCCCCTCTCTTTCAGTGTCTTCTGTTAGGTACCGAAGCGATGCCATCAGTGGTGCAGTGGTGACATTTGCATGAACATAAAAAGCTCATGCACAGCAATTTGCGACTTTGCGAGTGACATTAAACGTGGACAGCGGCCCCATCGAGCACCTCGGACTAGCTCATTTCGTGCCGGGGCATCTAAGCTGCCCAAAACACAGTCACAGTCATATGTACATACATATCCAGGGAGACACACACACATACACGCACACTCCGCCAGAGACAACACATAGCACACTTCATTTGATCGCAAGTGAAAGATAATGGAAGAGGCGAACCCAAAAATGATGTGTTAACGGCAGCGTTAAAAACCTAGAAAAATCCAAAATTTCCATCCTCATTGAGTATACTCTATAATTGTATAAATAAACTATGCCATGATGTAGCTGCACATCATCAAGAGAAAATAGTATGAAAAAACTATCGATAGTAGCTCTTATAGATACTTTCTACAAATTCGATAGTTAATAATGATAGTTAATATCATCCCTATCGATAAACTGTTATGTGTTTACCTTTTCCTTTCTCAATCGTCACGACAATTGTTTCAAAAACGGCAAATATTAAAATGTGAAAGCTCACATAGATGCTTTCTTCAAATTCGATAGTTGATAACGATAATTTATATCATTACTATCGATAATTTCTTATATTTTTACCTTTTCCTTCCTCAATTGCTACAAATTAAAAAAAACTGCCAAAATTAAAATGTGAATACAAATTAAATACTTAATTTAAATTGTTTAATTTAATAATTAATAGAGAAACTGAACAAGGACAATCCAAATTCAAAGAAAAGCAAAAATATAGAGTTCATATAGAGTTAAAAGCATTAATTGTTGCATGTTCTCACCTTAAGGTATTTATTAAATAGCTTCTACTATTATATGTCGAAAGAGCATACAAACTTCGTTGTACTAAACGACAAACAGATTTCGTTTTCTTGATTTTCTGCCGATTTTGCGTAAAATGCTAGCGAAAATTTATGCCGCCCATGTGTTGAATTTGAAATTCGCTTTTGCTCGACTTTAAGAGCGGATTCAAACTAAATGCAACTCAACTAAAATACCGGCGGCAGACATTTGTGGGTGCGCGGGTATGTGTGTGTGTGTGTGTGTGTATGTTAGTGTGTGTGGCTTGGTTGTGTTCCTGTTAGCTGCCACTTCCTGCAAGTCATTTTGATTTATTGCCAATGATTTTCCAAGTTATTGAACAGATTATATGGGCGTTTTGTTTCTTCGAGAGAGCCAAACAATTTGTTTATGTTTTTGCCAGTGAGAAAAAGAGAGACAGTGACAGAGAGAGAGAGAGAGAGAGAGTCTCTCAACAGCTCGACATATCCTACTCTCTATAACTTATGAGCTGGTCGTTAGTTTTTTTTTCTCAACACGCCATTAAATGCAGGAGGAGCTAAAGTCTGAAGCTTAAATTGAAAATTTGCTCGTTTCTGGTAGAGCAAGTTTTCCAAATGAAATGACAAAAGGGTCCAGTGGAATGAAGATGCCAAAGTGAATGTGCAGGGCACACCTACATACACTGAGTAGAAAAAGAAGAAGACGCGAAGGAAAAGAATGTTAACCGAACAGAGTTCCTTATTAAAATTGTGTGCAGACCAAGTCAAATTCTGTGACCAGCAAATCTTTGGTAACAATGGAGCCAAAGCAGCGGACAACAAGCAATGCGCAGAGATTGAATATAATACATATATATATATATACTATATATATATGTATATATAAATAGAAAATAACTATAAATATCATATTGCAAAATGACCAACAGACACTGCCCCGTTGCATGAACCGGGCAGAAGCAAAGTCAGTCACTGCCTGATTATAATGCTGATAACAAGAACCAAACAAATGGGAAAGTTATGAAAGAAACTGTACTCGAGTGCTTACTACCCTGTAACGCGTTCAGAGTTTTTTTTAATAGCGTTATATATATATAAAAATATTCAGAAAAAACATCTAGTTGCAATATATAAATATGTTTATGTTATAAACTTAAATTGTTTACCTTTAAGATTAGGTGACTAGAAAGATACATTAAATACTTATAATGATGCTATATACATACACAAATATATTTAAATTATAACATGGATTTGTACCTTAAAAACATAAAATTTATATATGACTTCTATATATAATTTCCTTTATATAACATAGATTCCATTCTTGCATTATCTTTTATACCCATCGTGTTACAACTCTAAGCACAATGCACAACCAATATACCCCATAATTGCATATTTATCCAGCTTGCTTGCATTTTGTCGTTATGGCATCTCTATCTTTCAAACTCTATGCAGCCATATAATTGAATTCTAACCCGACGCGCCATCTCCAGGGTAATAAGAGGCAACAGCAGACGGTCAAATACAGAACCAGAAACGGTAGCAGAAGCAGCGCCAATAACTGTATAGCCAGAACAACTCCCCCGCCCCCGCCCCCCCCTGCACACGTTGCAACAGCTACCAAAAATTTAATAGAAAATCTGTGTGTGCATTTACTGCACGCTTTTCACTGACAAAAAATTCAATCAGAATTTATTGTTGCCGTCAATTCTGATGACCGGGCCAAAGCGGCTTAAGATTTTCTATTCTATAAATCATCATCGGGCCGGTCGGACAGACGGACTGATAGACGGGCGACCACAACAAAGTGAAAAAGTTGGCGATTTTGTCATTTTATGTGGAAAATTGACGAAAAGGTCGGAAAATTATTAGCATGCTCAGTGTGAAATATATCACCGGAAAATTACATGCTGCGAACGGAAATTGAAATTTGCTTTGGCTGCACTATTAGTGAGTGGTTTTTTTGCCCATCACGCCCCGTTGATCAGTCAAATTAACTAGTGTTTAAATACCACGTGAAAATATGAATTGAAAATTTTAAATGGAAAACACAAGTAAGAAATTTAACTTTATTATTAAACCAAATACCAAAATATGAATGGCAGAGAAGTTCACATGTTGATCAGTTGAATGACAAATGGTTTAAAAAAATAAAAATAACCTAATACAGGGTATCTGCCAGTCAAAATATTACATTTCTATCATACAAATGAACACCCCATGCAGTGAATTCAAATTGTTTAAACTAAAATTGAAAAGTCGCAGGTAATCAATTCAGTTGCCCAACCAACAAATAATAAAACCGCAGTTAAAATCTACATATAATTAGTATATATAGATCATTGAAGAGTTTTCGTCGATCTTAAGATTTTGAATCGCGTAAACGAGTTCAGTGCGGCAGCTAAGCGACTCAAACTCAACTCAAAATTGAGTCAAAGCTTAAGTAACAGATGAGCAGAGAGAGAGACTTCAACCGAAAACACTGAATGAAGCAATGAAGCAAACTTTTTGCTTGCTTTGGTTTTTTGTAACAATAAAAAATAAAATCTGAGACGACAAATTTAAAAAAAAACAGGATATTAAGTAGATTTAAAAAAGTCAAAGGATTGCAAATGTTGGTGATTACGCACCTTAAAGTACTTTTTATGATTGATTGACGAGGAGGCAAATCCTTTAGCATAATATATGTACATACATATATTCTTTTGCCGTTTTTACAGCTTTTTTAGCTTGCAAATAATAATGCAAAAGGGTTTCCTTCCCAAGGTATTAAAAGTCTGAGTTGCTCATTGCGCCCAATTGCCCCAAGTGCACATCACCAAGACAACAGACAGCCAGGTTTAAAAGTAGTCAATAGATAGCTTGAATATCATGCACAACAAATGGCAATCAGTGCAGATAAAGGACCTAAGCGCAGACAACCAGACAGCAATAAATACTTTGCTGATAAGGTTAATGAACGCTCGCTTTCGATAAGTATTATAAGATTTTCAAACAGATTTGGCTGCAATTTGTGTCTGAAATACTCCAAAATCCTATTTAATTGCTGCAAATACCAATCGACTAAAATAAATTCTAACAGTTGAGAGCCATACTTATGCAAATAACAACAATAAGGATTTTGCTTATATTTTACAAGTAGAGGATTAGAAAAAGAGGATTTTTGAGATACTCGAATTTTGTATGGTACAATAAATATGTGTATTATCCAAATTATCGTGAATCTAAACAGAAGAAAATCAATATTTTTCCTCTTTCTGCTAAATATATACATTGTGATACCCTTTTTCAACACTACAGTTACAGGGTATTAAAACGCTCTAAACGGTTCAAGTAATGCAGATGCAGTTTGGAAACTGTGCCAATTTTCAATTAAATTCATTTACAATAAATTAAATTACAGAAAAACAGAGCAACCGCAAGACTCATACACACCCACACTTATTCACATGCCCAAAGATATTCCCATAGTAAATACAACAAAAAGTGCACCGCAAACGAAACTGTCGATCAAAACAAAATAGTTTTTTTCTTTTTGTAATTCTTCTGTTTGTTTTCCAACTATTTTCGGCTGAACTCGTTTTGAGTTCCACTCGGTCGCAATTTATTTAAGCAATTTAGTCTGAAAAAGCTTTACGCTTTGCGCTCAAAACAAGTTGCGAGCCGCTTCGCTTTAGGGGAAATAAACAAAATGCGCATTCAGTTGTTCGACGGCAGCGAAACCGTTTAAAACGTGCAGTTTTCAGCTCGTGTGTTGCTTTTAATAAGAAGTTTAAACAAAACCCAAAAAAAAAGGAAATATATATTTTTTAATTGGTGTAAAATGCTGCAACAAATGTTCGCCTGTTTGCTAATTGCCATCTGCCTCGTGCACAGTGGTAAGTTTCTGCAGTTTGCTGCAGATTCTATTCTATTAAATTAGGTTTGTGATTTGAAAATGGAAATCCAATTCTGAGAAAATAGGTCAAAAATAGTGGAAAAAGCTTCAAACTGGTTTCAAATTTGTAATATACACTTAAAGGGCAACAAAAATGTTTTATGTAATAAGATTTTGAAAAAGACTAACATGCACAAAAATCTGAAATAAATTAATTTTGATATGAATAGTTTTATTTGTCTTAATAGTATTAAAAATATCTCGAGTTTAACTGAGATTATGTAACAAAGTCGAAACCTGTAACATTTTGAACCAAAAAATAATAATTACATTATAAAAAAAATGCATATGATGGTGATATTTACATATATGTTTATGCACATATATTAAAAAAATCGAATTTTTTTCAAATCGAAAATCATATGAAAAACAATAAAAGCACGTACATGTCAATTTAGACAGGTTTGGTTTCATAAGACGTAGATTTAAAGCTGACGTCACAGCTTAAACAAACGCATATAAACGTAAATTCATACATAGATTTGTATATATACACAATTCCAAATAGAATCGCTTTTCGCAGGGGGCGTTAGCTAATGAGCAGAGCGTAATAACAGAGGGCGGCCCAGGTAAACTGGTTGTAACTGGGCAAGTTTGTAACTCAAATACTTGACCTTGTCTCGTTCTCAACTCATCTTTTTTTCGCACTTCTATTCTCTCTCATTTACAGCAACTGCCATCAAATGCTTTCAATGCAAATCTCTAACGGATCCCAATTGCAGCATGGATAAAATTGATGCCAACTCGAATATTCGCCAGGTGGATTGCGACAGTGTGGCCAAGCCAAATACCATGGATCAGCTGCAGCCCGTGACCAGGTGCAACAAGGTGGTCACCAGCGGTAAGTGAAAGCTTTTGCCGCAACACCCAACGCCCCCAACCCCCTTTCTGGGCATGATTTGCATGCACAAAACCACCTAGAGCACAAATAAAAAATACACATTAATATTAGTGATGTCATTGCGTAGACGCGTCGCGTTTGTCGACTCAAATCGGAGGCCAATATGAATTAACATACAAAGATTGAGCTACAAATTTGTTTTTCTGTATGTTACTCAAGTTGTAAAAAATCATGCGACAGAAATAAAGCTTTGCGTGGGTTTGCATTTGCAAAATCACATAAATACATTTTTGGGTAAACAATATAAATCGAATGAAAACAATTGAATAAAGGTCATAAAAAATAAGAATAAATAATCTGATGCATTGCTATAAATATAACAAGAAATAATAAAGATGTTTGAGATATTTGGAAGACAACCAAATGGAAAGTGAAAAAATGTCTTACATTTAAATTTTCTGACAAATTAAACTTTATATACATAAGTTTAAAAACCTATTAAGTTAAATAAAACTCGATTCAAGTTTGGATTATTAACGAGTACAATATGATATTCAAATATACGAATAACTGTCTCGTTAAAAATTATATAAATTCAATAATTCGTTTAGCTTACATTGAATGAGCTAATAATTAATATTGAACGAAACAAATTTAAATAGCTGAGCGAGTGAATAAAATGAATTAACAGTTGAACTTATTCAGTTAACTAAACGAGAATGCACATACAACGAGTATTGGAAACTCGCTACTTATAATAAGAGACAAGGCTGTTGCTTTCGTTGTAGATGCACCTAGAAAGTTTCAAACCTAGCAAACGAAATTGTTACATTTGTGTATATAATAAAATAGTATTCTAAACTTACCTTACAAAGCAGCAGGTGCAAATCCAGCAGCAACTCTGAAAAGTCCAATTTCATAAAACAATAAAACTAATCAAAAATATCAACTAAACGCTGTTTCTTTCTCCTTTCTTATCTATCTTTTTCTTTGCTCCACAGATCGCGCCGGCGTAATTGTCTCACGTGACTGCCACTTCGAGGTGGTTGGCCAGAAGGAGAACGAATGCACGGTGACGCACAGCCGCCAGGTGGAGAGCTGTTACACCTGCAAAGGAGATCTGTGCAATGCGTCCTCGGCTGGACGCTTTTTGGCGACAAGTGCGGCGGCGCTGCTCGCATTGTTCGCTGTGCAGATGGCGCTGTGAGACAGCTCATCCACATTTAAAACAATAATAATAACAATGTGTACAAATTATGTAAAATTGGGTTGTTTTTTTCAATAAACATCTGTTTAAAAAAAAAAAGAATTAAAGCAGTATAAAATAAAAAAACTAACCTTAAATAGCTGTGTATGCATGAAAAGTTTTCGAAATGATCGCTCTCACATTCCACATCCATCCAAAACTCATCCCAACCATCCATTTCAAACAATTATTTATTATTTTTATTAAATTCTGTACAAAAAAGTGAACTTTTTACAATTACACAAAATGTACGAACGCCAAATAGAAGCAAACAAGAATTGCGTATGGCAACACTGGCCGTTTCAAGTAACGGCGCTTTTTGCAAAAACACAAATCGACGTCTTAAAATTCAAGACAAACGCTGTTTGACAAATAAACAATGCTCGTTGCACTAAACAATTTATAACACGAGTTTTTCAAACCGTAAGACATTTTCAATAACGTTTAAACACAATTAAAATAATAAAAAGCGAGCGACGCGCACACACAGACACGAAGACACAGAAAAGGAAAGAAATTACAAAGGCTGGACGAAGCACGCGTCCACTGCAAGCTAATGCAGGCCCTCACACGTCACAATCAATTTGATTGAGTGTTGGGCGAGTGACGAGAAAATCATAGTATTGTAAAGATGGGCAAAAATACTAGATCAATTAGGTTGCATTAGCTCCATTAATTTAAATGCAACATTATTTATTATTGACCCACAGGCCAGATTTATATATAATGAATTGATAAATAAATTATATTGGCATTAAAAAGCACCAAATAAGGGTATTTAAAGGGGGAACTATATCAACGATGCTTTGTTTCCGAAAATTAAAGGTCTGAACTTAATATTGGGCACTACACGAACGAGTATATAATGGCTACTCGATACTTGACATCGACCAATATACAATAAGAAATTCATGAAATCATATTTGAATACATATATTGTATACAAAATAGCTTATTGTATTTAATTCAATTTTATAAATGTACTAAATTGCATAGAATGGTAAAACAGAGAAAAATGAAGTCAACCCCAGGAAAAACTTTAAATTTTAAGTAGAGACTATATATTAATTACAATATAGTTTCATCATTAAAAAGAAACATATTTATTTAAATGTTTTTATTCAGTTGTAAAAATGTTCTAAATCTTTGTTAATTTCTTTACAAAAAAAATTTGTAAAGTTTCGTCGCTTAAACTACATTTGTAAAAACTGCACACAAAATAAACGACAGCAGAAAGTCGAGATTACACTTTAGAGCTTAAATGGTAAGTGGAATATGTTTCGGATATGTTCATAAGGAAAACATATATCTAGATACATATGAACGAAGAATATAAATGTTGATAGATGTATATAAAGGCTGGACGGAAATGCGTTCCAAGTGTCAGATTCTGTTTTTTGATTCGAGTATAAGGCACATTTTGAAAGCTGACACAGTGCAGTACAGTGTGTGTTACAGTGCGCTCTGGCTATGTGAGACGCTGGCCTATTGCCGCAACAGATGCGCCACGAGGCCAACGCCAACGGTGCCGAGGCAGACGCTCCACCAGCTGCCACGCTGGAATCCGGCGCCGTTGCAGCCGTCCTTGCTGTTGCAGGTGCAGTACTCCATGAAGATATTGTAGCTGCCGGTGCGCATCAGGCAGAAGCGCTCGTCACCCTCGATGCCCGGCTCGCCCATGTAGGCGCAGCTGCGAAAGTAGCGCCACTCGCCGTGCACCTTCTGCCGGATCTTGCGGCACATGGTCGGGCGCACGCCCTTCAGGTGCTCCAGCTCTCGCTCCTGCTGGCAGTCCGTGATGGCCAGCGTGCTGTTGTCGAACGGATCGCCGCACTTGGGATCGTTGTCGGAGCGGCAGTCCCAGCACTTGATGGCCCAAGCTGCATTTGAGACACCGTGGGACAAGAATTCGATTATTGATTTGTTTGTTGATTTATGCTTGAGATCTCAGCTCGTGCCACTCACCTGTTTGCAGCAGGCAGCATAGCACAGCGACGGCCAGCACGCATTTTTCCATTGTTCTCATATTTCGAAATGATTTTAATTAATAACAAAATTTGTAAGCAAAATATAATTAATGAAAACAATCCGAACACCGCCCTAAAAATATGATGCACGTATCGATGGCTTTTTGGTAATATCGATAGCGGCAGCGTTGCCACATGGGTGCAGATGGCATTTTTGTGTAGGGCGCAATGAAATGTTAAGTATGCTGGTCTGAACAAATTGAAAATGCACAAGTCTGTTGAAAGCGGAGTGAAACACTGTTAATAGCGGTAAAGCTATCGACAAGCCGCCACAATTTGTGCATTTCACTTGCTCTGTTATGGGTTTATTTTTATTGCAATTTACTTGTTATTCATAACTACAAAAAATAGCTTTAAAATTATATTTTTAATCTTACAATTATTATTCTAACATCATAATTATCATAAAACAGTGCTATGAATCGGTTAAGTGTAACGCTGTTCATTAACATTACCGCACGCTGTTAAGTTATCGATGCCAAATATCATATGGTATTTTTTTTTGTCAGTTTTTCGACAAACTCGACTTTTACAAGTTGCGACTTGGGGAGTTGCTCTTTTTAAATATTATTTGGCTACATTCGGGTGCCGCGCGTGCTGTGTGTGTAACGTGTGTGTGAATGATAGCGCTGACTGCATTGTTAACCAAATACACGATCGGTATTATGAGCAATCTAAGCAATGGCAATTTGCAGCAGAATCAACAACAGCAGCAGCAACAACAACAGCAGCAGCAGGCGCAGCAACAGAACAACGGTGAAGCGGGCGCGGGTGCGGCTGCGGCGCCCATGCTGGTATTGGAGCCTGCTCCATTAATGCTGCCCGTGGGCGTGGCACAGCGACAGCCCCTGTTGCTGCACCAACAACACCACCACCATCAACAGCAACAACAACAGCAACAAAATCCCGCCGCCGAAGGCAGCGGACACGAGCGGGGCAGCTGCCTGCTGCGCTATGCGAGCCAAAACAGCCTCGACGAGAGCTCCCAGAAGCACATCCAGCGGCCCAGCGGACGGGAGCGGGGCACCGTCGGCCAATACAGCAACGAGCAGCACACGGCGCGCTCCTTCGATGCGATGAACGAGATGCGCAGGTGAGAGAGCGCGACTGCTCGACTTGCTAGATACCCTGTAACTCTAGTAAAAAGTTTTTTTATATTTGTGTTTTGAGGATTATTTATATTTTTGTATTTATAATATTAGTTTGTTTATTTTGTATAAGCGTAAAGTTATGAGTAGTCGGCTAGCACATACCCTATAGAAAAACTCCATGGAGAAATTAAGCACGCCACGCTCCTTCGACACGATAAAAAATATAAGTAAATCCTTATCATTTTTAGTAGCGTGTGCAATTTTAAAGAGAATATAATAGGAAACGACAATTTAATTGCCCTAAAAACAAAAACAAACAAAAACTATTAAGACTCAATTTTGCAAGTGTCAAGAAACTCTTTATTTTTTTTCCTTGCTGCACCAATTCGGCGAAAAAACGGTACATTTACCTTTACATACGCTTTGCATTCTTCGTTATCTATGATATTCTTAGTTGTTTGGTGCTTTTCTGTTACACGGAAGACAATTTACAATACATTAAAACGTGTATTTATAAAAATAATTTTATATACATTTGGGAAAATTACCAAATTCAATATAGCTCATTTACCCTTTGCTTTTTAAATTGGGTATTTAAACATACACAATTTACGGCGCTCAAGATTTGTTTATTTTGGTCTTGGCAAAAATATGAAAATAATTATGAGCCAAAAAAAAAGAAAAAAACTCGAGACGCGGTCAACAGATTTGTTGTTGTTGTTGTTGCAGCTGATCTTTCAGTCACATTCTCTCGCATAATTGCGCATTACGCTTTATTTGTCTGTTTTTGGCCCCCTTCAACCTTTAACAGATAGAGTATGTACAAACAATACATTCATAAATATATGTACATATGTATATATAGAAGCACGTATATATATTTTTTAACTTTATATTTTGTCGCTGTATTTGCTTTTGTCAAAAGGCCATTCGCATTAATATTCGACTTTGCAAATTTTGTGTTCGTTGTGGTGATAATTTTTTTTTAAAGATTTTTATTGCTTATATATACATTCATATATCTTTTTACGTTTTCGCATTAGACACAAATTTTTTTGGCCTTGAACTTGAAGTCAATTTTGGTGTTTTTTTTTCGATCACTTCCCACTTCCGTGTTAATCAGCTGATTAGATGTCGTATGAATGGAAAACTACCTTCATGGAAATTTTTTTTATTTTTCACTGCAAACTTGTTTCGATTTTGTTGTTATTTGTTTTTTGTAAGCCAATGCCCTAAACGAGTTCGCGTTTGTTGGCCACGCACGGTGGGTCTAATGGTCACAAGAGGTATTTCCATTTAAAATTTAACTGAAGCGAATTTGAAACGGACGAAAATCTTGGGTTCGAATTTAATGAATTTTTATACGCTGTTAATCAGCGAAATAAAATAATCAGCATAATATTTACTATAAAAATATACTATAATATTTATTAGATTTTTCTCTAATAATAACTAAAAATAAATTTGATTTTTATTGTATTTTTAGATTTGCAATTCTAACCAATTGAAAAACTAAAAGAATACTTTAAAAAGATGATTTTTAATCTATTCTCGTTCTTCATTTATTAAACTTATTTTA
>SCDS01000828.1:21628-32864 GCA_004149465.1 Drosophila nigromelanica
TTGCGAACCCGGTTTCGTTCCACTGTGCCTGCTTTTATAGAAAGTTAATGTTAAGCTTGCTGCTTGCTGACCTTACTCAACAACAATAACCGCATACCATATGCTCCATTCTCATTTCTCTGCACAGACAAAAACAGCTTTGTGATGTCATTCTGGTCGCCGACGATGTGGAAATCCACGCCCATCGCATGGTGCTGGCCTCCTGCAGTCCCTACTTCTATGCGATGTTCACTAGTTTCGAGGAGTCGCGCAAAACGCGCATCACGCTGCAGAGTGTCGATGCTCGGGCGCTTTCGCTGCTGATCGATTATGTCTACACATCGAATGTGGAGGTGAACGAGGATAATGTCCAGGTGCTGCTGACCGCGGCCAATCTTCTGCAGCTGACGGATGTGCGGGACGCGTGCTGTGATTTCCTGCAGACCCAACTGGATGCCAGCAATTGTCTGGGGATACGCGAATTTGCCGATCTTCATGGCTGTGTGGAGCTGCTCAACTATGCGGAAACTTATATTGAACAACATTTCAAGTGAGTGGACAAAACAATCAATCAGTCAGTCGGTCAATCGTGTTATTCGATTATTCATATTTTTTGATACACAATCGTTTTACTTTGTTTTTGTTTTGTTTTTTTTTTTTATTTTGAATGCACGCAAAACAGACTTGGCTTAGATTAATGATATGATACGGACTTTTAATTTAATGATATAATTTGTTTACAGTGTTAAACAATATTTTGATTTATAGCTCTGCCTATAATTAGATTTTATATCTATGTGACGGTCTACAGTCAACTATATTATTGCATTTGTAAATGTGTAATATAATTTTATATTCAAACTTTCAAAATATACTTTAAAATATACATTTCAGATTTAAATTTGTGAAAACTTATATCTGAATGCCAAAAAAAAAAAAAGAAAAAGAAACTAATGTATACAATAATATTTAAAGTGTTAAAGTCATTTAAATTTAAAGCATAAACACATATTATAGTGTTTTCTATTATTAATAAGAGCCATATCTATTTAAAATAACGAAGAAGAATTTTGATAAGCTAATCTTATGAGAAACTTAAAGAATTCTATGTTGAAATATATATAATTTAAATTTCATTAGCAAACTACAAAAGTATACATATTATTGCACGTTCTAATTTGCGAGCGAACCTTTGTCTAAATCTGTATACTTATTTATATTGAAAAATTGTATTTTTCAATTCATTCAACCCGTTTAACGCTCTAACCAGTATATAGCATATACTGCTATATATACATTTTTCTGAACAACGTTTTAATTTAGCACAATTTGTGTGACAAACACGTTAACAAAGTGAAAAATAATTCATTGCAAATTACAAAAGTTTTTCTATTTTTGCACGTTCGAACCTTTGTCGAAATCTGTATATTTGTTTATTTTGAAAAATGTAATTTTTCAATTCATTCAACCCGTTAAACGCTCTAACCAGTTTATGAAGTATATGCTATATATATAAATTTTTTTGAATAACGTTTTAATTTAGCACAATTTGTGTGACAAATACTCTAACTCGTTGTATTTGTCGCTCTTCCCCACAGCGAGGTCATTCAGTTTGACGAGTTTCTGAATCTGACGCACGAGCAGGTCATCAATTTGATATCCAACGATCGCATCTCGGTGCCAAATGAGGAGCGTGTCTACGAGTGCGTCATCGCCTGGCTGCGTTACGATGTTGCCATGCGGGAGCAGTTCACCTCAGCGCTGATGGAGCATGTCCGTCTGCCATTCCTCTCCAAGGAGTACATAACACAGCGCGTGGACAAGGAGCTGCTGCTCGAGGGCAACATTGTCTGCAAGAATCTGATCATTGAGGCGCTCACCTATCATCTGTTGCCCACGGAAACGAAATCGGCGCGCACTGTGCCCCGCAAGACGGTGGGCATGCCCAAGATCCTGCTCGTCATTGGCGGCCAGGCCCCGAAGGCCATACGTTCCGTGGAGTGGTATGATCTGCGCGAGGAGAAATGGTATCAGGCCGCCGAGATGCCCAATCGACGCTGTCGCAGCGGCCTCTCCGTGCTGGGTGATAAGGTCTATGCCGTCGGTGGCTTCAATGGATCGCTGCGCGTCCGCACTGTCGATGTTTATGATCCCGCCACCGATCAGTGGGCCAACTGCAGCAATATGGAGGCGCGTCGCTCAACGCTGGGCGTGGCTGTGCTCAACGGTTGCATCTATGCGGTCGGTGGCTTCGATGGCACCACCGGCTTGTCCAGTGCCGAGATGTACGATCCAAAGACTGAAATCTGGCGTTTCATCGCCTCCATGTCCACGCGTCGCAGCTCGGTGGGCGTGGGCGTGGTCAATGGCCTGCTGTACGCTGTTGGCGGCTACGATGGCTTCTCCCGGCAATGTCTCGCCTCCGTTGAACGCTACAATCCCGATACGGACACCTGGTGCGCTGTCTCCGAAATGTCATCGCGTCGCAGCGGCGCCGGCGTTGGCGTTCTCAACAATATTCTATACGCTGTCGGCGGCCACGACGGACCCATGGTCCGCAAATCCGTGGAAGCCTACGACTATGAGACAAACACTTGGCGCTCCGTGGCCGATATGTCCTATTGTCGCCGCAATGCGGGCGTTGTCGCCCACGACGGCCTCCTCTATGTGGTCGGCGGCGATGATGGCACCTCGAATTTGGCCTCGGTGGAGGTGTATTGCCCGGATTCGGATAGCTGGCGCATATTGCCCGCTGTGATGACCATCGGACGCAGCTATGCGGGCGTCTGTATGATCGATAAGCCCTTGTGAATGGAAGAGCAGGGCGCATTGGCAAGGTGAAGATAATCCTCTATATATATGTACATATATCCATTAAATCATGACTCTCTTCTCTGTTGTAGACAAGCGGCCTCGCTGGCCATTGCGCTGCTGGATGATGAGAATAGCCAGGCTGAGGGCACCATGGAAGGTGCCGTCGGTGGTGCTGTTTATGGCAATATTGTTGCTGCCGCAGCGGCACCACCAACGCCAGCACAGCAGCAGCAGCAGCCGGCTAATCATCCGCACTATGAGAACATTTATGCGCCCATTGGACAGCCCAGCAACAACAACAACAATAATAATAATAATAACCAACACGTTGTTGTGGCCAATGTCAATGCCAATGCCCCTGCAAATGTTGAGGAAGCAGCTCAACAGCCACAGCAACAACAACAACCAGCACCTACTGAAGCCAATGCCAACAACAACAACAATCAGCCTCAAGCACAACAACAACAGCAACAACAACAATCAGCACGCCTGCTACCCGTGAATAATTATCGCAATGATTTATACGATCGGTCCGCATCGACAGCAGCTGCCTACGATGTGCCTCGAGCCGTACGCTCCGGTTTAGGTTATAGACGTAATTTTCGCATCGATATGCAAAATGGTAAGCCTACTGATCAAATTTTGTGTGGGTCAACAAATGGTGTTTATTGTTATCAGAATTATTAAAGCAGTATTTAGTTATTAGTAATATATTTATTCTTGATATTAACGATGAATTGAGCCTCTTCAGCTATTTATCTCCTTCTCTCCAAATCGAGAGATCAGCCCACAAAAAAGCCATAATCGATACATATCGGTTCGCTGTAATACATATTTGAAATATTATAAGAGCATAGTCATGTTCTATATAGTAATTTGTCATTTTCAGTTATATTGGAGTTGTAATGCCCAAGAATATTATTCAAAAAATGATAAGAAAACTGAAGGCTGGTAGCGACCTTTGGTGGCGAAATCCTTCGCGAGATCAGCCCACAAAAAGGACATAATCGATAAATATCGATACATACATAAGAACAAACTCTAGTTCTATATAGTAGTTTGTTTTCAGGGTCATGTTATATTGATTGATATCGGTTCGCTGTAAAACATATTTGAAATATAAGAGCACAATAATAATAATAATTTGTTGTTTTCAGTTTCATTTTATGTTGATTGAAGCTAAGCGCAATCTCTGCCCCAATCTCTTAATTACTCATCTGACTCGTCAAATTTTTAACTCAAACTCTTCACCCCCCTTTCACAGGCAATCGTTATGGCAGCGGTTTGCGCTGTGCACCACTCTATGCCAACAACAGAATCAACAACTGCCAGCGCCAGCGCAGCTTTGATGACACCGAGTCCACCGATGGCTACAATCTGCCCTATGCGACAACGGGCACAATGCGCTACGAGAACATCTACGAGCAGATACGCGATGAGCCGCTTTATCGCACCACAGCGGGCACCACAGCGGGAAGTCGCGTGCCGCTCTACACGCGACTCGATGTGCTCGGCCATGGGATTGGTCGCATCGAGCGGCATTTGAGCTCCTCCTGCGGCAACATCGATCACTATAATCTCGGCGGACACTATGCGGTGTTGGGACACTCGCACTTTGGCACAGTGGGTCACATACGTTTGAATGCGAATGGTGGTGCAGCACCCACTCCAAATACCACCAACTGCACAGTGCCCAATTGCCAGGGTTATGTGGCTGGTGTTGCTGGTGCCGCTGCAGCAGCAGCTGCCGATGTAAAGGTGCCCGTGAAAAATAGCGCCTCCTCGTTCTTCAGTTGCCTGCATGGCGAAAACTCGCAGAGCATGACGAATATATATAAAACCACAGCTGCTGCCGTTGCGGCTGCGCACCACTGTTCCCCACTGACGCCCAATGTGTCCATGGAGCGTGCGGCGCGCTCAGCATCCGCTGGACCTGCCATAGCAGCAGCAACTGCAGCAGCAGCAGCAGCCGCCGCAGCAGCAGCCGCTGCAACAGCAGCTGAGGAGCAGCAACAGCAGCAGCAGCTAAGCGGCGACATCGTTTGCAGCTCCGGCGGTTCAATGCGACCCACAGGCGCCATACCCAAAATAAAAGCGGCCAGCAAGGCAACCAAGGAATCCAGCACAGCGGCTGCAGCAGCAGCTAGCAGCGAGAAGGTGGCGACAACTGGAACAGCGCTCAAAAGCGCTGCGCTGGCCAAGAAGACGACGACGACGACGGCGGCAGCACGTTCGCAATCCTCGTCGGATGCCAGCAATGGCAACCTGAATCGCATATCCAAGTCCAGTCTGCAGTGGTTGTTGGTCAACAAGTGGCTGCCGCTGTGGATTGGCCAGGGACCCGAGTGCAAGGTGAGCCCCAACATTTAATCAACTGTCAATTATTATTAATCCACATATTCAACAGGTTATCGACTTCAATTTTATGTTCTCGCGCGATTGCGTCAGCTGCGACACAGCTTCGGTGGCATCACAAATGTCGAATCCGTATGGCACGCCACGATTGGGATTGGGTCCACTGCAGCAGGATATGATGCGATTTCAGGGCGGCGCCGGCAGCATGCGGCGTGATGTGAATGCAGCTGCTCGACCGCTGCACAGCAACTTGAGCCGCTTGAAGCGACAGAATGTGGCAACGAGCAACAGCAGCTGCTATCGCCATGAGGATC
The DNA here is from genome assembly GCA_004149465.1 of Drosophila nigromelanica. NCBI lineage: Eukaryota > Metazoa > Arthropoda > Insecta > Diptera > Drosophilidae > Drosophila > Drosophila nigromelanica. Next base: position 27,091 of record SCDS01000828.1, read on the forward strand.
CCTCGTACGAGAACGTGCATGTCCAGTGGCAGAACGGGTTTGAGTTTGGACGGTCGCGCGAATACGATCAACAGCAGCGACCGCTGCTGCAACGCGCACGCTCCGAAAGTCCCACGTTCAGCAATCAGCAGCGACGCATGCAACGCGCCGCGGCACAGGCGCAGAACACGCAGGCACAGGCCAAGCTGGCCGATCCCTTCAAGAGCTACGAATTGAATGTGGAGAACAATACTTTTAGGCCCAAGCAGCCAACGGCGGCGGCGATGGAACTGTGCGATGAACTGGAGGGCGCTGTGGGTGGTGCGGCGGCTGCCGAAACGGATGCAGAGTCATCAAATCTGAGTGATAACGAGACTGATACAACAACAACAACAACTACAGCAGCAACAACAGCAACAAACAGCCAACAAAATAATGCAAATGCCGCAACGTCAAGCAACAACAATGCAAACACTCAAGAAGCAAACGATTAAAAATATCACTAAAAATTATATACATCTCTTAAGTACAGTTGAAAATTTAAGATTTTATTTTTCCTTATTGTTTTTTTCATTTTAATTCTAGTTAAACGTTTGTAACACATCAAAATTAGATCTCTCATACAAAAAGTAAAGCGAACGAAAAACTGATTTTTAATGTTAAGTAAAAACAAAAAAAATTAAAGAAAAAAAACGAACACTGCTGATATTGTAGAATTTGATACATTGTGATTCGAGTTGTTTGCGTGAATCTGCCAAAGCTCGAATATATAGCATATTTACTTAGACTTTTAGATATATATATGTGTATATGTATGTCTCTTTCTCTGTTCAAGTAGCGTTTTACCATGGCCATTTAAGAGTAGTTACGCAACATGCAATACAAAAGCGCCATATCATGCACATAATATATATATAAATATATACATATACATATATAGTTATTAAGTTATATAACATATATACATTATATAGAAATATAAGCAATACGCATTTGATAATTAATTTTGAAATGTTCCAATACAAATTTGTTGTGTTATTTTTTGATGGCACGACAAACAAGTCCACTGCCCCCCAATACGAATTGAATTCTTACCCATTCATTATATATTGAGGTTTATTGGGGATATTTGAAATTTGTTATGTGCACGCGCTATGTTTACGTTAAGTTTTCAAGCAAACAAAAAAACTGAGATGAAAATAACCATTACAAACTATCATTTAGGTCAATTAGTAGAACAGGTATTATTTACATGCATACTTACTATATACATATATACAATAAATATACACAAAAAAAACCCGCATACAAAAATCATATACTCCAAATATATAGCTTCTAGGCATACTTACATGTATTGCAATTAACTAATTCATAATAAAATTTAAAGAAAAAAAAGATATGTGAAACATGTTTATATATTTTGTTTTGGTTTTTTTTATTTTTATTTTAACAAACTATTATAAAATTGCAAGTTTCTCAATCTCATTGCTTCTTGTTGTTGTTCATATACACAGATACACAGATATAATATAATTATTATAAACTAAAAAATACAATATCTGTCATAATATACTCGTATTTAATATAGATATACATATTATGTATATTTATCTGCTTTTTCACAACTATTGCGCTTGGCTACGACAAATTGGAATTAATTTAATTTACGTTGTTTTTATTTTTTACTACATTGCTGATAAGATTTAAATTTTTAGCCGATATGTTTCTCTCTATTCAAAAAAGCACAAATACCCGAAGAGCGCCTAATTGCATATATGTAGTATATATTTTGTAATATACGTGTATATTGAATTTTTTTTGTTTGTTTTTTATTTTTTGAAATTCCGTCTCTAAGTTTTCGTATGTTTTTTTTTACTTTCTTTAATGTCAATTTGTCGCTACGTAGATCTACAAGCTTCATTGTAATTGCTGATAAGTTCTTTAGGATAAGGTATATATTTGTTGTCATTCATTTTTGTTTTTTTTTTTTATATTTATTTATTTTTCTTTTTTGTTGTAGTATACTTCGTTTCACCGCCTCGTTTTCAATGCTAACTTAAAATGTACACACACAAAACTAAAAACTAACTAAAAAAATTCGTTACAAAAATTAGCTCAGAACTATACAAAACGCTTTAAGCGCGTCCACACACATGTTTTTCTTTTTTTTTTTTTAGCTTTTTTTGTATCTTTTTTAAAACCCACACATATCAAAAATGATTTCCCGCACGGCTCGGCCTCAAAAACCCCCTTCCTACTACTGTTCATCTACTTGGGCAACTCATAGATCTGGACGGGCAACGCTTTTGGCGTTATTATCTCATCCTCAAAGTCATCATCATCGCCATGAATCGCATAGTCGCCGCCATTGTGCTCGCTCTCGAATTCGTTGGGCACAATCTCCACATCGCTGGGACGCACTGTGCTCCGTGAGCCGCCGCCAGCCTCGCCGCCATTTCGATCCGATCTCGTTTTAGTCGATTTGGTAATATGATCGCGCAGCATATGCGAATAAAGTATATCGTCTATATAGTACATGGTGCCCAGATTATAGACGAACACCTCGCTCTCCGTAATCTGTGCATTGTTCACGCTCGTATAATTGCTGCCCGGATTACGCGTGATCTTCACATGGCCACCGCCGATCGTTTCGAATACCTCGTTATCCCGCAGATCTCGATTGTAGAGTCGTCCACGCACAAAGTGATTCAGCAGCATTTTTATGCCACGCTGGGAAGCCTGCAAAATTGAGTAATATAAACTGTGATTCGGAAATTATAAAAAGTCTCGACTGGTTTAACTTGCCATAACATCATCGGATAGTCTGTCGAAGCCCAGCTTCTCGAAGGCCCTGTCTTCGGGCACAAAGAACGTATAATTTGCGCCAGAGATGTGTGGAGCGATTTCTGCATTATTTAGATATCTGTGAAAATAAATTATTTATTATAAAAGTTTATTTTTCAAATGAGAATGATATTTTTCCCAAAAAACTTTTATTGGCCCCATGCTTATTAAGTTTATACCTATTCGAAGAGATATGCCAAATAATCATATTATAACTATATAAAAATCGATATAAATCGATTCTAATTAATATTTTGTTTATAGTTAGATTTATCAAATATCTTCCATAGATGCTTCATTTAGCTCTTTGACCAACCTCTGCTACTTACTTAAAATCGATAATTATCGATCATAAAGTCATGTTTTTAAGCAAGCCAGCTGGATATCGTATATATATATATATATTTTTTATATACAGATAATTTCATATTCAGATTACTCCACCTATGTCATTACTACAGATCGATAAATATTGATTGCAAATAATACTAGCAAATATTGCAAATATGTGTACTATATCGAGCAAGTATTTATCAGATGTTCAATTACTTCACTAATATTATTTGTTGCAAATCGATAAATATCGGTCGCACTCAGTACCAGATACAGAGTATCTCCCAGAACCCTCTTGTTTAGTTGTCCTTTGTCAAATTTCTTTATAATTTAAAACCAGCGAACTCTTAACTGATTTTCCTTTAATTAGTATTCAAATTTACCTTGTAATTTGCGTGAATCTTGAATCACGCTCCAAGGCCAAAAATGAATGGGAGAGAAATTGTGCGCCAAACCAGGGAAATGCCAACAGCGGTGGCGTCTCCTTATCCTTGTGCATCTGCGGTAAATATATTAAGCATTAGTTCATCTATCAAAGGCATGAGTGCGCGGTGTGTGTGTGTGTGTGTGTATGTGTGTGTATGTGTTACCTGATGCAATTTGGAAACCACAGCCTCGGAGACAAATAACACCTCAGATATAATGAACACCTGATTGCCATTGGAGAGCGTATAATCCGACATAATGCTCACATTATTCACAGTGGGCGTGGCTGCTCGTGGTTCAATGTAGTTGAAAGTAAATCATAAATTCAATTAGTACTCACAAAAATAATAATAATAATTGAAATTTGAGCACTTACGCTGGCCGTGGAAGATAACATCCTCGCCGCCCATTGTGTGAACGACCATTTGGTCCATGTTCTTGACGTCGGAGAAGCGCAGGGGTCGCTGCATGGGCAGGAAATGATTACGCAATACGCTTTCGGTGAACTCGGGCACACTGAACGGATAGAAGCCCCAATCGATGGGATGCCAGCGCTGAAAGGCATTGTCCGATGGTATAAGAACCGTATACGCATTATCATCCATAATGCGTGTCAGATTCGATTTCGATAGAAAGTGCTGAAAAACTTTTGTGCCCGTTTTCATATTGGCCAGAAATGACATCAATGGACTCGCCTTTGATTCCTTAATAATGGGCTCCACTTTAGCATGTGCATTTGTTATATTCGGCTGCTCCAGCGGCTGTGGGTCATTGTAGCGGCTGCCAAAGAGAAGACGTGAACCGGGAAAGGGGCCGTGTTAGCAAATGTGCACAAAAGTTTTGAGGGGCACAAGAACTTTTCGCTAGTGCCTGATAAATTTCGCATGAGTGCACTTTTTGACCGCAAACAAACCAGCATTAGGCCATGCACTCTGCCAAAAATTATAGGAAATTCATATTGAACATTTTCAATTTAAATTTCAAATTTACTATCATATATTATTCAAAAATATATTTTTAAATCTATTTTTAAATTTTTGTTTCATATTTACTTTCTTTATCATTAGTTAGTTGAAATAGTTTTTAAGAATATTAAAACAAAATATATATTATATAAAAATGTATAATATCTTTTGAATATTTATATTCTATTCAATTATTTAAATATCTATTAAATTTATTTATTCTATTTAAATTTAAAATTTATTGATATATAGTATTGAATCTATTTTTAAAATTTTTTTTTCATATTTACTTTCTTTATTCTAAGTTAGGAATATTAAAAAAATATTATATATGAATTTCTAATATCTTTTGAATATTTATATTTTAGACAAGCTCATAATATGTTTTTTTCCAAAAAAAAACAATTATTTGGGAAATATATTTTCTACTTTTCATTCTTAAGCACAACTTTTTCTCTGAGTGTAAGGGCATGCCGATTGCACACTCTGCATCAAGTAGTGGTATAGTTTACTAACTTGTTCGTTTCCTGTATGTTACGCTTGGAGTAGGGCGACTTTCTATCGCCCAAGTAGCCATCGATTCCAATGGCCATCAATTGCTCATTGATACGCAGCTTGTAGAGTATTTGCTGTCCGTTGAGTAGCCAAACATTGTTGTGCGACTTTTCCAATTTACGAAAAACGACTTTATGCCCGTTGCCATTACCATACGACTCCTCCTCTTCCTTGCCATTGGCCAGCGTATTGTAGCTATCGAAGATTTTGCCCGGCACCAAATGTTCCAACATGAACTCCTTCAAGCGCGGCTTCTCAATGCTGCGCACATCGATTTTGGGTATTATCAATGTGAACGGTGTTTCTGAAAAGAGGTGAAATTAAACTATTTTCAACTAGGGATTTAAAAGTAAAATATTGAAATAAAGCTTTTGCTTTAACTCTTTGATATAACATTTGATACAATTTTAAATGTATACGATTTTTATCTTTTTGGTGTGTTTAGTTAGAAGATGCCTACACGTGCGAATTTATAGCTGTGTGTGTGTGTGTGTGTGTGGGTTACTAAATAGATTTTACTAATCATTATTCAACACGTATATTTCAAGAATATAGCAAAGTTTGGTAATCGTTCGGGAATAAATAAGTTATTCTATGCACTTACTGTAAAACGAGTTTCTTATAGAATTACTGTAGACAACCAAGGAACGGAATTAAATGCTCTGGTTG
>SCDS01000829.1:0-29053 GCA_004149465.1 Drosophila nigromelanica
AATACCTGTTGTTGCTTCACTTTCTGATGTGTTTGAGTTTAAAACACAGACATCATCGGCGTAAGAAGCCAATAGCATGCCAGAATTATTAATTTGTGGTTACCCCGACTTAATATCTTTTTAGTATCGTCGTATAGTTTTACATGTATACGGAACTTAAGAATGGGCTTCAATTCTGACAGATACGATTTGCGGAGTAATTAAATTGTGGACTCACCTCATTGATCTCATCCTCCAGGGCGCGTTGACGGGTCAGCTGACGCAGTCGCTCGCGCCGCTGTTCCGTGAGCTGTTCCAGTCGCTGTGCGGCGCGATCCACTTCGCTGTAGAGGAGCGTCACCTTGCGCAGCTTGTAGGCCGCATCCAAATGATGGGCAGTCGCATCTGGGGTAACAGCCGCTGCTGTGGGTGATGTGGTTGCTGCCGGCGGGGCATTGATGGCACTGGCCGCCGCCTGCAGGCGGAGCAGTTGGTTGGCGCCATGCTTGCGCAGATTGTGCAGCTGGGAGTCCATCAGAGCACGGCTGAGGGCACGATGCTGGCCGTACAATTGTCGGCGCGTTGGCAGCCCCAGCAAATCGGCGGCGCGTATGTCGCTCAGTGCGCCAACGAGACGACCGCCGGCGGCGGAGCACTGACGCTGGAACGCCTCCAGCTGGGCAAAGAACTCGCGCCACTTGCCCGCGTCGTGATGATGCTGGCCCCGAAGCGCACCGCTCGGCAAATGCGATGGCGCAACACTTGTCGTGACTTGGTCCACGCTAATGAATTTAACCAAATGCGATGGCTGCAACTGCGACTGAAACTGAGGCTGCTGCGACTGCTCCTGTATGTGTGTGTGTGTGTGTGTTTTTTTTTTGGGAGGGGGTCAAAAACGAGAAGCCGTCATTAGTGGCCAGAATCTGTGGCTCTTGGGCCATGTAAAGCGATTTAATTGGGTGTCTGTGTCCGCCCGTCTGTGGGGCGTCAACCCAAACAGACGAGGGCCCTCCTAATGATTTCATTTTGTGCTGCAATCGCAAAGGTCAAAGCCTGAACTTACCGTTTGATCACAGCCACTGCTGCTGTTCTGCTGCTGTTGCTGCTGCCGCTGCTGCCGTTGCTGTTGTTGCTGCTGGTTGCACAATTGCAGCAAATTCGCATCGAGACAAGCGGCCAAAATTTCACAATTGCCAATTTGCTTGCTTAACAATTTGAGGCTTTGGCAAATTAAGTCGATTACGCATAAATGTTGCGACTTCTCGATGGCAATTAAAATGGTAAATGTTTGCTGGGCGGGTTTCAGTTGCTGCTGCTGCTGCTGCTGTTGCTGCTGCTGTTGTGTACTTTTATGGCCAGTGCTGCAAATACATAAGTTTGGAGGCAATAAGTTGAGTTGCAGTTGCATTTACGTTCCACAAAGAAGTGCACGGTCAGGCGTCCATAAACAACGTCAAGTGTGTGTTGTCTGTGTGGTGTAAATTGTGAATGTGGCAGGTTGCCAGTTGCACCAACTCCAAATGCAGAACCCAAGTTGGCAACGCCCAAAACAAGTTCAGCTTAATTGGCAATAAGCGGCCTCTGCCACTTGGGCCAGCACTGCCCACAACTAGATGCCGCCTTGTTGCATGCCCCAGACGTGTGTGTACCTTAAGCTGTATCAAGCTGCGGCTAGTAAATATGACAAGTTGGTAGCCACTTTTAATCAGCGTAAATAAAAATTGAAAATTGCCGCTAATGGCAGCTGGCGCATTAATAAAAAGCCCAACAGGCACTGCTCTTAACACTTTAAGAAAAGTTTTATCCAGCTGCGCATAGTTGCCGCCCCCCTTCCTCCCTCCCGCTACAGAATTGCTAACCAGCCCACCCGCAGCTGTTGCTGCTGCTGCAACTCTTTAGACTAACTGTAAATGCATGCCAGTGCTGGCCTGGTCAGCCAGTTAGCCAGTTGGCTATTCTCACAGCGATCCACCCCCGTCAGAGTCCGCATTTCAGTTGATATTTGCACGCAACGCGCATGCGGCAAGTGGCAAGCGGCAAGCGACAACAAGCGGGCAAAGCTGCGGGTTGCAAGTCGCAAGCTTCATCATCAGCGCTGGCAGCTCTCGAGTTTAATGATGCCGCACACAGCACTGCCATCAAAAGCGTTTGGCATTTCAATTCTAAAGCAGCCTACACATGAGCTAAGCTGCCACAAAGATCCAATTGTGAGTTCTACAACGAATTAGTTATGCTCTTTTTGACTTGTTTTCAATTAACATTTTTAAATGTACATTTATTGAAAACCCCCAAAAAACTTTTAAGTCTTTACCATGTAAAATTTATTTAATGTTCAATACGAAGTAAATATTGCTAATAAATATTATTTATTTATTAATAAATATTATTTATTGGCAAATACATTTATACATTTTTAAAAGATTCACAATATTTAGAAAATTTATATTCCAAATTGTTGTTTTTAAATATTGTTTTAGTAAATAGTAAAAGAAGATATTTTTTAATGAGACTTCGTATTGAATTTCAAATATTTAGCTGATAAATATGATATATAAATAGTATTTATATTTATAATTACATATACGTATATATTTTTTATAAAAAATATAATTAACATAGCATGCTTATGTTATCTCATTAATGTTATTAAGAGCAGAAAATTTTTCTGTTAACATAGCATGCTCTGTTATTTTAAAATGTTATTGAAAACATTGAAATTTTCACTCTTTCCTAATCAGATTTGATGTATGTGTCATGTCTCTTGTTTATGGCAAACCAAATCCAAGCTGAGGATGTGCTGCCTAAGGGCATGTTATTCCTTACGAGCGCAAATGTCACGAATGATTCAGAATACTCAGACTGAGGCGAGTGCCATAAAATATGAGTGCAGTCCTAGTCCGGGTCGTTCGTGTGTAACCCGAGCTTTCTTTATATTTGTATTATGCGCGGGCATGCATATTAATACCTTTGGCACTCGTACCAGGCGGCTTTTAAAGATTCCCAGAAGTGCAGCCCCATAAAAACAAATTTAATTGCAAGCTGTCACACACACACACACACACACATACGCCTAGAGATGGATCATTGTGAGAGCGAGCGAGACAGGGGTCAAATGGGGGCCTTCGTAGATATGATGTAAGTTTTGGATAAGCGACATGTTGTTGTTGAAGACAACAACAATAAATGAAGTTTGCTGTTGACACTGCGCCCAGTCTGGGTCTCTTGGTGAAAACTTTACTCAACTCAAATATTTAATATTTGCGTGCAGCGTCGCCTGGCATTTGGATTTGGACAGCTAGCTAATGAATACCTTACACATGTCGACAAACAAACGCAAATAATGTCAATGGCTGCGCAGTTCGAGGGGAGAGGAGAGGAGCGGGGCGAGCAGCGAGTGTGAGTGGCTGTCCGAGTCCAAACTTCAAGTCTTTAGTGTCATCGCGTCAGACGCACGTCCGATGACGAGTTGTGCCAGTTTTGGAGCTTTGGAGTCGTCTCCAGATTGCTTGTGCAGTTAAGAGTTGGGGTATTAAAAATCTACGCAAATGTTTGTCAAAGTTCTCTACACGATTTGGCCGCATTTTAGCAATTGGCATTGCAGCAATTAACATGCAGCTGGAGCTCAAACCGAAACGGGATTTGAAATCAGAATTAGAATCAGAAATGTAATCAGAAGCATAGCAGGAATATGGGGGAATTGCCAAGTGGTCGTAAGTGGCCAACGAGTGTGTGTTCCCGCACTGTCTCTCTCTCTCTCTCCCCTCCCTCCCTTCCTCTCTTTCTCTCTCACTCGTTTGTCGATTTAGATTTCACAGATTATTCTGTGATATTTCCAGGAATCGTTGCGGAGGAGCCAGCACAACAAGCATTCAACGCTGGGCCACAAAAGTTCACATCATAAATTTAAAGTGTCACGAATCTGTCTGAAAGATCATTCATATGCCTGCAGCAGCAGCCGCAGCAGCAGCAGCGGCAACAACAGCTTCCCCTCTCGCTCGCTCCTGCTCTCCTTGTCTCCCTCTTGCCTTCGCTACAAAGGGAAGCCGCAATCGCAGAGACCCTCAAGCAACGTGTCCGCTACGCTTTGGCAGAGCCCGCAAAATGTTGTCTGCCTGCCAGCCCAACTAGAATTCTAAGCTACACTAGTCAACAAAGTTGCGAACTTTTGCCTAGCATACTTTTCACATAAGTAGGTCACTAAATTTTATTGGGACTAGACTAAAAAATCAATAGTTTTTATTAATTAAGGAAAATAATTTAAAAAGCTATTTAGATCACTAGGTTTTAAGTGAAATAACATAAATGTAAAAAAAAATTTAATTAAAAAAAATTTTAAAAATTACAAGTTATTTTTTATTATTTTCAGGAGAAACTTTCTGAGTAGTTTTTTCTTAGCCTTATTCTGATTTTATTACCCAGCTAAAATACCAGGCAAACATAATCATTTGGAGGTCGACGTAGAAAATTAAACATACAACATTTTATTGTCTATTTTCAGAACGCTGCTGCTCTTGAAATGAAAACTTTCTTTTTGTTTTCGAATATCAAAAAAGGGTTTAGGAAATTTCAAAGTTGAGAGGATTATTACTTGCTTTCTTTATATATATTTTTTTATTATATTATAATTTAAACATTTATGTCATAGAAACTGATAATTTAGTACTTAGATACATTACAGACTACAAACACTAAATTTTTCTTTTTACCTAATTTTCAGATTTGTTGTGCAGTGTTATTGAGTCTGAGCTGAGGCTTTTGTTCTATTTTCTATGGCTAGGTTCTCAGCATTGAATGCAAGTGCTGTTCGATGTTTTTGCAGCAGTTGTTGTTGCATGTTTCCTTTTAGCCAAAGTGGCAAATTGACTGGCATGCATATTCTTTAGCGGCAATGAGTTCGACTGCCTGATTGCCAGACAGCCAGACGACAGAGCAGAGAGAGGGAGACATAGAGAGAGAGAGAGAGAGAGAGAGAGAGGGACAGTTCTACTTCTGCATAGAGAGCTCCCCCCCAGAACATCTTAAAGGCTTAAGTGCAGCGTTGTCGTCGTCGTTCCCAGCGCCAGTTGGGGCTCTTGGCCAGGCTTTAACTGCACATTTGCATATCTGCTCGTAAATATGGATGGGCTGCTTGTGAGTCTATGAACTTAGCTATTTTTTTTCTTTTTGTCTTTTTACGAGGACGGACAAATTGAAATGCCTGGACTGTGCTGCATATATATAGAGATAGCTGTGCTCATTCCCATGCGTTTTTTGCATTTGACATTAAACTGCCCGATTCTGATTGAGGCAATGCGCCGTCTCCCCACCCCCACCGTTCACCTTCTTCAATTTTACTCACCTGCGCTCCGGTATGGTGCTGTAGTAGAGCAACAGTGTGGCCAGCTCGTAGCAATTGAGGCCCGCGCCAGCGACAGCGTCCGCGTCCACATGCACAAGTGGGTCGCCTTCGAGGGTGCGTGTGCCTGCGAATCGAAAGAATGGCAAGAAAGATCGAGCTCAATCTCAATTGGTTTAACATCAGCTACCTGGGTGGTCGTCACGGCGATAATGTGCGAAAAAGTGTGTGAATTAATTGAATGGAATTGCACGCTGAATGCTGGTTTGAATGCAGTTTGAATACACTCTGAATTGGGGGCTTAAATTGAAAAGCGCATTTTCACCCATTCGCCTCGCAGGCAAATTGCCTAACGGGGCGTTGCAAGGTGATTCAAATTTTCCAATTTATATTTATAAGCAAATTTCGGTTAGTCTAGTTAACTGTTTTTCTTTTTTTTTTTTTTGACAGAGTTGTTGGCCTAGTGAAAGTCTAGAATTATGCACAGCAGCAACAAAATGGAAAGTCTGGATATATGTATATAGTATTTACCTGGCAAATAGACGCCGCTGTTGAGCAGTTTCTCGGGCAATTCGCTGATCGAGTTGGGCGGCAGCAGTTCCGTCTCCGTCTCTGTCTCCGGCTCCAGCATTGGCGTCTCGCTGTTCACTGCGAAAATTGACAAATTTACAGAAGCGTGAATACATATAATATTTATAAATATACATATATATATATTTTTTATAAATATAGGTTAATTGCGTTTTAAACGCTCGACGAAACCTTGAAAACTGGTTCAGGATCTGCTGCAACTACGTGTTTTTTGGTTTTATTTTCATTTTGTTGTTGTTGTAGTAGTTTTGCATAATAATGCCATTTGATTAATTTGGCGACAGCAGCCACAGTAGCCCACACCATATCAGGTTGTTGGTGAGGGGGGCGTGGCTCGATAAACCAGTTGCCCCATAAATTTCAACTCGGCACTTTCGCGTGCGACAATTTCTGTAACAAATGCGACACATTGCGGCGTCTGCAGAAATTCTGCAGCTCTGCGGCTCAGCACCACCTGCACTGCACCACCACCTGTTGTTGTTGCTGTCGCATACAAATGCCAGGTGCTCGGTGGTGCTATTGCATACATAAGTATGTAACTCAATATCCCAGGCCACAAATGCCCCCGCACTTGTCAGCTGATTTATGCGCACTCGCAAATTGCACCCACACGCCCGAAACGCGACCGCGAGTCGATCGCATTCCAGTGCACACTGGCACCGGATAAGCATCGGTGATCCATTTGGGTCGGGCAAAACCCTAACACGATCTATAAAATTTGTGGAGTGGCATATTTTTAATCAATTGTAGTTAACACAAATAGTATAAAACACAACATTAAACGGATTCTGAGCAGATTACATTTTTTGTCAATAATCATGCAAAAATCAAAAATGTTGACATGTAAAATTCTCAGATCCATAGCTCCCATATTTCAAACTCCTATAACTTTGATAAAAATTGACCGATTTTCATGTTTGTTTGCATTTTGGTCATAATTTAACATCTAGATTGTTTCTGCATTTAAAATATGTGCATTATTGAAAATTAATTTTTTTGGAATTTTTGGTACAAAAATCACAAGGGGGGACCCTTACTCATTTTAGAAAAAAAAATTTTTTCAAAATTTAGAATTGCGAATTTATATTTTTAAACGATTGCATTTGCCACAATTAGTAGAAAAAACAACATTAAAAGTTATTCTGAAGAGGTAAAATTTTTCGTCAAAAATCATGCCAAAATTTACAACAATTTTGACATGTGAAGTTCCCGGATCAATAGTTCACATATTTCAATATTTCCATAATTTTGTCAAAAATAAACCGATTTTCATGTTCGATGGCATTTGGTCATCATTTATTCTCTAGATTGTTGTTGCATTTAAAATATGTGCCTCATTGATAATAAATTTTCTTTGATTTTTTTAAAAAAAACCATAGATAAAGTTGCAAACTAAGCAACATAATCCGAAACTTTACTTTATATTTATTATTTTGGATATATGATTTTTTTAAAAGTTCTTAGTTCTTATAAATTTTGTGTATTTTGCAAAGAAATATATGTAAGCAGGTGCCTTTTTAACTTTCCAATCCTTTTCATAAATATTCTATTTATTTAACGCACAAAGCTAACTTCATTTTTCGTACAACTTGTACCACTGTGCATTGCATTGCTTTGGTTTCTCATTTAATTTTCATATTTTAGGCTTTGACAAATTAAAAGGCATTTGCACCGTTGTTGCTGCTGTTGGAGCAGCTGTTGTTGTTGTTGTTGTTGTTGTTGTTATTGCTGCTGTTGTTGTCGTGGTGGTTAACCAACACTTGGCGGATGCTGTGGGCCGCCGTTGTTAATGGCTAATGGCTTTTTGTTGGCTTTTGTGGTCGCAACGTGGGCGTCGGCGACGGATTCTTTTTTTCTGCAATAGAAACTGCAATTCCACTGGACAAAGCTCAATTCCAACTAGAACAGTAAATAAGGTCTACGCTTGAACAAATCAATATATTTTCAATGCAGCACAAATTTGGGCAAACTCCGATAGATATTAGCAAGGGAGAGAGAGAGAGAGAGAGAGGATTGTGGATTACACATCTCCCATTGCGAAATGCATCCTCAGCTTCCAGTGGATGATGAGGTCAAAGACAAACAGTGCAAATGAAAACCAATAGCTGTTGCCAAAAATAAACCAGAACCAGTTGTCGGTGGTAACAAAGAGGCAGCCACGTTTATAAAGATTTTCGGGCGCTTGTTGGAATTTGCGATAGCAGGACAGTGGTATATTATCGCTGTTATTGGAAACAGCGTAATTCTGAGGCCCATCAATGCCACAACAATGGAATGAGCTCTCGTAGACCCACATATTCTCACTATAAAAGCTACGCGTAACCGCATAGACATCGGTATATTTCACGATACAGACACTGCCAGCCATTAGCATGAAAAAACTCATCAAAAACGCAAAAATTATCGACTGCGAGCAACGTAGGATTAATAACTTGATCGGGACTTGAACAGGAATTGACTCACCGTTAGCATCAGATTACCCATTCTACAACATACCCAGACCAAGTCTATGACGAGCACAAAGATACAAGCACCCTCCATCCAGCCCAACAGGACGTAAAGGGTGCCAAATTCATAGGATGTGCCCAATTTTATGATCACGTAAACGTGACCGACAAGATTATTAATATAAAAATACTGTACAGCTGCTGTTATTACTTGTTATGTGATTTAGTCTTATTTAGTTTACCATTAAGACTGTATTGAGCATAAAGCAGATCCTGATCAGCTGCAGGGTGGAGTACTCCCACTGTGTTCTAATGCACATCTCAGAATTAACCCAGAATCCAAATCGTAAAACTTTTCTTCTCTTATTTTTTTGATATAAAAATAAAAGAGTGAGTAATTAACTAAATATATTTAAAAACAAATATCGCTAAAGTTGACAAAACTCAGTTGAATGCAAATTTGTGGTAGCTTTGTAACTTTAACTTACTTTATTTTATGTTTCTCACTCTTCTGTCTGAGTACAAAATCTGCAAATCAATGGCAGCTTGCCAAACAAATTAACGAGAGCTGACTGCCTTTTCAGGCCAATTGTCCAAGAACAACAAAGAATTCTGTGTTTACGCATATGCCTGCTAAATAGTTAGAAAAGCCAGCTTGTAACTAACATCAAAATGTATAAAAGAACAATTAGAGCATTTTGTACTGCGTTAAAAGAACGAATTCCTCGGTAAATTAAATCTGGTTTAACTTTAGGTTGAAACGAATTAGTAAAAAGATAAGTAAAATTGGAACATTTGTAAACTTTCGCAGTAGTTTTGAATCAGACCTTAGGAATTTATATTTCTAATCAGAGCTTCGCAACTATCAGAAAACTAGCGAAAGTTACAAGTTTTTATCACTCAAAAAATGCAAAAAAAGAGTTATCAATTCATCACAGTACAAGTGGAAACCAGAAAAGAAAAAATCAAAACACACTTTCACTAGAATTGTGAGCAAGATTTACAATCGCAGCGCATTAATTGAATTAAATGTTGGCAAATTTATGCGCGGCAAATATATCAAATTAACGCTAAATTTACGCGATATCAAATCGTGCTATTAGCCAGCCCGAGTTGGACTTCAAAGAGCCGTTTTGGCCTCAAATGAAAAAGAAAAAGAAAAAAATTAAAAAAATGAGCTCAACTTTGGCTGCGGGGCGTTTAATTGAATATTTTTGAGTATCGCTTGTAGAAGGGGGCGCAACGGAGGGCGTGTCGATTTGCATAGCACAATTGCGGTATTTTTTGTTTTCCGTTGTTTTGTAAAACAAATAAGCCAGAAAACGCCCAGACAATTGCGATAAGCCGCACAACGTTGCCGGCCGCAGGCGGCAAGCGGCAAGTGCAACTGGGGCAAACACGCTGCCTCAACTGGTTGGCCCGCGCGGCGTATGCGTAATGCAATTTATTACGTATACGTTCGATCAGTTGTCTGCGCACACTTACCCAGCGTTTGGCGCTTCTCGCCGGCATCGGTCGCCTCCTCGTCGCTGTCAATGTGCGGAAATGAGTTGCCCAGACAAAACAGTGGCAAAGCGGGCGATGTGGATGCCACAAGCTCATTGTTATTGTTACTGTTGTTGTTGTTGTTGTTGCTGCTGTTGTTGATGGCGTTGTTTTTGTTGCTGTTAATATTTAGATGGCTGTGCAGCTCGTCGCCGGCGCTGCTGCTGCCGCTGGAGCTGCGCTCGCTGGCATTGCTGTTGCCCGACGAGGTGGAGTTCATGCTGTCCTGCCGATTGGTCAGGCGCCGGAGCATGTAACGGTTGTTGAACAGTTTGTTTTTGGTAATTAAATCGCTGCGCCTCAGCGCGCACTTTGGCGACCCAATGTTGTTGCTGTTGCTGTTAGTGTTACTAGTGTTGCTGTTGCTGTTGTTGTTCGCCTCGTCGAGCTGCTCCTCGCCGAGGGCGAGCGGCATCTGCAGCTCGTTTAGCGACACGCGCTCAATGCTGCGCTCCACGCTCACAAGCAGATTCTGCAGCAGTTGCGGCAGCTCGATTGCTTCGTTAGCCTGCCCCTGTCCCTGTCCCGGACTCTGTCCGTGTCCCGTTGCTGCCATTGCCGCCATCGACATCTCCAGCTGGAGCACGCTCAGTGGCTGTTGCGCTTGTTGCGAATTATTGTAATCGATATGGATGCAGTGACTCTGCCCCCGACTCTCGGCGCTCCCCTCGTTCTGCTGCTGCTGCTGCTGCTGTTGTGACGAGCGCCAAACGACATAAAGCTGCGGTGTGGCCTCTGCGTCAGTATCTGTAAAAGACAGGAATTTTCAGTCAAAACCTGCACAGATACGGTGTAATATAAATCTTGTTTAAACAAAAGTAAATTGAGTATTAAAACCACTTATTTTTATAAGTGTAATTCTAGATGAAAGTAAACAAGAAACTATCCGAGAAAAGGCAAAACATTTGTTACATAGAAATAAAATTGGGCAGCTTAGATTTATAGAGCGTTATTTTTATTGGGGAAACAGTAATATTAGAGAAAAGAGAATGAAGTTTAGAGGCAATAGAATTATTTTGTAGAATCCAAAAAAATAAAGTGGGAAACAGTATTACTTATGGCTAAACTTAGATAGCGTTAGTTATAGGGATTATCTGGCGAACAGTTGCTGATCCGGATTCCTGACCAAAATAAATTTCGTTTGAATGGGACTAATTACGAATAGAACTGAGCTATTGTTGATCGAAAGCGGAAAAAATATTTAAAATTTTTCTGAAGCCTTCCCAACCAAAAATCACTTAAAGATGTTAGGACAAATGAAAGTGGTTAGATTTTAAGATAGAAAGTATTTTTTTATTAAGTAAAATATATATTTTAGAGATCACCTTCATCAACACAAATGTTTTTAAAGATCAAATTGATCAATATTAAGAAAAATTTTGTATTTAGTGTTGCTGCTACATTATCAAGAGATCTTTTTTTGGGAAACGCGTCAAATATTGAACAAATAAATTATTTTATTCAATTCAATATATTTCAATTTTTAAATTCACATTTAGTTAGTTACTTATTTTCCTTATCTACATATTTTATTATTTGAATGATTTTTTATATAATATGCATCCATAATGCATTGTATATATTTTCTATTTTCTAATTTACATTATATAGATTTGTATTTGTCGGTTGTCGACCCACTTACCCAATTTGACACACAGATAGAGCTCGGCTGGTTGAAGTGCGTGCGCGATTTCAGCGTCGCTCAGCTGCAATACGAGCGCTCCATTGGACGTAGCCAGCGGCCAGCCGGCATGCCATAACCAGGACTGTGGCAAACGAGGGAAAAAAAGAAGGAAAGGAAAAACAGATTGAAGATTGAGTAACGAAATCATTTGCAAATTTTTATTATTACGACGATTACATGTTGCCGGCCAGTCGCATAGCCAAAAACCCGGCCCAAAACTGCAGCTATAGTGAAATTATGTAGACAACAACACCCGCAAGTGTTAAGCTGCAAAAAAGAAACCGAAAACCGAAAAGCCGAAAAACTGAACAACTGAAAATCGCTTAGGCTGAAAAGCGCATTAAAAATGGCCCAGGCTGTCAGATATAGTTACGGGTAGGGGTATACCCCCGCTCTCACTCTATGTGTGTGTGTGTGTGTGTGTGTGTGTTTGACTGTGGGCCTATCAGATGGCGAGTGTGGCTGCTTGAACCGCCTGGGCTGCCCCGGCTCGAGTGGCGACTAGCGATGCAAAATTATAGATAAATCATGCAAGTCAAACTTTAGCAATTTTTGCTAATTTTTGGTTATTACCCACAGCGTTTGCGGCTCAAGAAAAAAATACAGAAATACAAAAACCAAACCGAAACGCGACGTAAAATTCAGTCAGAAAAAAACGCAGATTTCACCCCTACGGGAATGTGAAATCGAACTTGCAACTCAAAAAAAAAAAAAACCAAAAAAAAAAACAGTCTTGCAGCAGAGTTGTGTGGCGAGAGAGACCTCTGGACTGTTTCGGGTCGACTGCGATCCTTGCTCGCTATTAATTGTTATGACGCGAAAATGTTTTTCGCATTGTTGTTAATTTGCTAGCCAGAGTGCGGAAAATGGTCAAAACGTTCACTCAAAGCCAGAAAAAAAAAAACACACACACAACTAAAAGCTAAAATAAGAGGTGCGCTCACATTTGGCTTGATTTATAGCACCTTTTGACTCAACACAAAAGCTCTGATATTTTATAGGTAACACACAATGTTGTTTCTGTTGCTGTTGTTGTTGTTGCTGTTGTTGTTGTTGGTGTTGTTGTTGTTGGTGTTGCACATGCCACAGACCCCACACAGCAGAGACAACAGCCAACATAAATCAATTGTTGCGCGCGGCAAGCGATGCGAGGGGGGGGGGGGCAGCGACGGACTTATTTTAGACTGCTCCAAAATCCATTCAAACAGAAAATGATCAATTTTGTCATTTGATCAAAGCCGCAGAGCAACGATCGCAACGCATCGTTTACAATCGATTGAACAAAATGATCATCGCCACACACAGCAAATGGCAACAGCAACCACAACAACATGACAACAGCAACGGCAAGTTGGAGTGCGCTTGTGGAGAGTGCCCGACCGGGGTGATACCCTGTATGTGCTACCCGGTATGCATTCTTGAAATACATTCATCGAGAATCTCCACACCAAATTTGGTGTCTGTAGCTTTTTAACTTTCTGAGAATGAATCAAAAATGTCTAAAGAAAATCGATATATATCGATTTTAAGGAAGAGGCACAGTTACACTCTGTTTTGCGTATAAACTATATTCAAAATATGAAGTCTAAAAGAAGTATTAAAAAGGGAACACATGAATATATTATATATAAAATTGATTCCTTGTATATACCTATATTCTAATATTCTATTGTTTATATTATATATATTTCAATTATACCCCATTTCATTAACTGTCAATGCGCACAGGGTATAACAGCAAAAACTCCCCTTTAGTCAGTTTCGGTCTGCGTCTCATTTTCAAGCACAGGAAGGGGAAGGCGGGCGGGGAGGCGGGGGTTTCTACGTTGTATAAGCCACTGTCGCCACATGCTAAAATGATGCTTCTCGTGCAACATTTTCTGCTTGATTGAACGGCAATTCCAAGCCAAGTCAAGCTGTTGTTGTTGCTGTTGTCGATCTTCAACGTTAGGTTCTAAATCATTGGCCGCGTCGTCGCTTCGGTTTCGTCGTCATTGACCCAAATGCGCGCGTCGCTCGGACGCCGCTTGTCATTGTCATCGCCAACCCAAGCCCAGCCTCAGGCCTCAGACTTCAGGCCTCAGCCCGCGGCTCGCTGTTCGCAGTTTCTCAGTTGGATTTTTGTTCTTTTTACTTTTAATTTATTTTTAGTCTTTTTTGTTAGAATTTTTTTTACCCATTTTGGCTTTCAAAGTCAAGTCAGCGTTTGGTGTATTTTTTGTTGTTTTCAATTTGCTGCGGCGACAAATTTCCGTTCCATTGGCGGCATTTTTTCCATGTATTTTTTTTTTCTTATTTTTTTGTTGCTACCATTTGTGCGGCCCATAAATCTGGCCGGCAAGCTTTTTTCGGTGAGGATTTGTCTGAGTCCTTCCAGAATTGGGTTCACAAACAGACGCATTTATCATTGTGATATTCTGTGCCGTTTTTGCTTCATTCCCACGCCTTTGATGTTGAAAACTAAATTACAGTCGTGCGGTCCGCAAAAAGTAGGCATAAGTATACAGCAAGAAAGTGAAAGTGAGCGACTGCCAGATACCCTGTATGCCAAAATTTGTTTGAATATGCCAATGATGGCCTCAAAATAGTAGTTTATATATAAAATATATCGTAATAAATTTATGCTGTAACTATTTTTAACACACATATCAGTCAGTAAAAGGGGACAGACTATCTCTAATAAAAGCTATACATTTGACTTTAAATGTTGATTTATATATGTACATAAAAAATAATAACATCATCAAACAATAAACCTTTTCCCATTTATATACAACTTATGCAATGCAAAGTTTAGGTATACTGCCACCCCACTTAATTACAGGGTATTTATACGACTAACGTCTCTTTTTCGGCGCGCTCTGTGAGTAATCAAGCCGACAAGCAGTGCCATTTGCATATATGCAGATATATAGATATATGCATATATCTTTATGCATATACAGAAACACGCATATCCGAGTCCAAATCCGAATCCCGGTCCCGGTCCCGGTCCCGGACTCGCTCTCAGTGACGGTGCCGGTGTCGTGTGGCGCCCAGCCTATGCCAATTATTCAATGCGGGTGCCGTCGCACCCGAACTGCGACTGCGACTGCGACCGGGATGACGATGACGGGGCCGTTGGGACCACCGTCGGCGCAACAGAAATTACGCATGCAAAGGCGCACCAAGGCGTTGCACAAACAGAAACAGACACAGAGACACACACACACACAGACACACACTTGTACATATGCATTTGGCGTGTTTTCTTAATAAATTATTGAAATAAAATGAAAACAGAGACAACTTGTTGGCCGCTGGCCGGCAAATTGTGCGGCTTGTGGGGTAAAATGGAGAAAAAAAACAAAAAAAAACTTGCGCCGACGCCCAGTTAATTTTTCGATATTACTTTTTGTATTTTGTCTATAAACGAATTCTTTTATTTTTTGTTGTATTTTTTGGATATGTATATTTTTTTTCTAACAATAATTAATATGTTGGCAAAAGGGCCACACCTGGTCAAAAGCGCCGCTGGCGCAAATTTTAATTACACATACGCCGCGTTAGCCGCCAAAGCAACATGAGAAAACATTTCGACAGAAGACCGTCAATTTGGCGAATCAATTTGATATTCACGTCCCTGACGATTCCTCGAGAGGCCTGTGACTAATGCTGTGGGAAACTCATTGAAACTCATTTGACATGCTGAATTTCACAAGGAAACGTTTTAACTGTGGATTGGGTAACGCCTAAAACAATATGCAATATGTTATAAAATATGAGTTTAAAGCGAATGAAAATTGCAAATACTTTTGTTGAGAGAGAGTCACTCAATGTTAATAAATAAAATACTAATAACATAGTATAAATAATAACAATAAATATTACGCACAAGAACTGAAACTTATTCACTAAACATAATTAAACTACAGTCAATTACTGTTAATAGAATAAAAGAGATTTTCACTGAGCAGCGAATAAGTTTGTTGAGAAGCCGGTTAAGTTAACATTACGTATAAAATGTAACTGGAATGTAAAATGTAAACATATAAATGTAAACTACATAACAAACTGAAATTTATATATTTATATATTATATAAATATTGAAATAAATATTTATGATATTTTATTTATGTTTGTTGTATAAAAACTGTCGTTCTGTAAACTAGTAATTTTTAGAATGCTTTCGAAATCAGCTTTATTTTAATTATATAGAAATATTTTGAGCATAAAATCCAATTAAAATTTTTATGAAATTGCGTATTGGACTGATAAAACATTTTATTTCTATTATATTTCTATTATACTTTCATTTTGCATTCACTTGCATAAAAGCTAATCATCATTAATATGCATTTAAAATAATCCAGTGCATGTATTTTTATCAAATTTATTTTTATCAAGAAAAATGTGTTTGCCATTCGGCATTCCAATGGGAATTCAACTGCAATTCGGCTACTGCTGCAAATCTTTGAACTTTTGCACAAACAAAGCGAGTGAATTTATTGCAGTCAACGTCACATTTCCGCTTCATCTAGCAGAACGGCCATCAAGAGAATGCCACCATCATCAGCAGCAGCAGCAGCAATGGCCAGGCCAAAGCCAGGGCGCAGCCACACCTACAAATTGTTTGTTTTGCGGCAGCAGGAGCAGCACATACATACAGATAAATATGTACACATACACATACATATATATTGTATATTTATGTATATTTTGCTGGCGGGGCAGAGGCGCAGCGTGACCAAAATAGATCAGGTCTAGGCTGTCATGCTTGCTGCATGGCCGGAATGCAAAGGCAGGCGAACTCCTGCACCCCCCAACCCCACCCCTCCCCCTCTGTTAACCACAAATGAAGGCATGCCAAATTCAGCTGTTGTTGTTGCTGTTGTTGTTCTTTGTTGTTGTGCAGCTTCTTCAAAGCGGCACGAATTGGATTTGAGGTATCTGTAAGCAGGAAGTGACTGCTGTCGATTGGGTGTTGAAATATTATAGGGCAGCGCTCAGACGATATCAGATCGGAAAACAAGTACAAAAAAAAAAAAAAATGAAAATAAAAATAAAAATTTGAAAGAAGACAAAATATGCGAATCAGGCACTTCACAGCCTGTCAACTTAACGGGCTTAAGATAACAACAAAAGCGCATTTTCGATTTCGTGGCAGCAACTTCAAAAGGCAGCAGCAGATCTGCTGAGGCAGGCAGACAAAACTGCGGCAAGTTGCAAGTTTGCTGTTACATCAGTGCACGTAATGCCCGAGTTGAAGTTAAAGACAGCCACTGAGATTGAGACAATGATGCGATCCGTTTCGATGCGATGCGATGCGATGTGATGCGCTGTGCTGCAAAGCGGCTCAATTACGAGTGCAATTGGCGGCGAGTAACAGCAAAAACCGGTATCAAGTTAGAGGCTTTGGGATATTCTACTGCTGCCTGCCGCCTGTTGCCAGCTTGTTGCCTGTTGCCTACTCCAATCAACCACTTTCAGTTCACAGCTGATCATGAACTTCGGCAAAACAGCTGAAAACGAGTTTTTATAGCCCCATGGCATAATAACAGAAAAACAACAACAACAACAACAGCAACAAAGATGATCTGACTCGGTCTACGACTCAGTCTTGGACTCTGATTCTGTCCGTCTGTAATTGAAAAAGTTGTTAGCCACATCAATTCCAAAAGCGGGCCGTAAACTTGTTAATGCTTTTGCGCCGGCCAAAAAGAACACATTAAGAAAAAAGCGCCAATAACTGCGAAAGGGTTTTTTTTCTGCCTTTATTTACTTCTAACTAACTAAGTGGCTGCTGCTGTCGATATGCTTTTGCTTTTTGGCCAATAAGGAAGTGAAAATTCAATATTAACAAAGCAGAAAGCTAAAAAAAAAAACAGAAACAACAATAACAAAATACGAGTAGCTATTTGTTGAGCGTAGAATTTGCGCATTCGTTGATTCTAGGAAAGTTCTTGGCCGCAACCACGAAATGTAATTGTTTTTTGGTTTTTGGCGTTTTTAGTGGGAAAGACTTTGACGATGACTTTGAGGTTGAGGTTGAGCATAAGGACGTGGCCAGCGACAAAGACAACAACAACAACAACAACTGCAACAACGACAACGCCAGGCAAATCGAAATAAACTTTATGCACGTAAAATTTTAATGAGCACAGCACGAAGTCAATTTCAATGCTAATCCGGCGGCCAAACGGACAAAGGCACAGACAGACAGACAGAGGGACAAACAGGCGGACAAGCAGACCGACAGACAGACAGACGTTCATTCAGTTGACCAGGAGTCGGGACCACCGCAATGGCTGCGGTGGTTCCTGTGCTTCAGTGGTTCAGCGGTTCAGCCGCACATGTGCCCTTAAGCCACAAATCACGAAGGTGGCGCGATCTGACATCCTACTCACAACTGGCCCCAGGCAAGGTGTCGGTGTCGTCTACACAATAAGCTCTCTGCCCAACTACACTGTGTAACAAAGTTCAATGAAAAGTCTTTTTAAATATGTGTAAAATACAATTGAACTAAAAGGTTCAAGCCAGATAAATTGTTTTGAGTTGATGCAATAAATTGTAAGTAGAGCTTTAAGCTCAGCCATTAAGTAATGGCTTTGAAAGCACATTAAAGCGAACTTAAATATATGTAATGTGCACAATAAATGGTATAAAGCTCCAAGCTCTTCTTAAAAGTACAGGTAATGTAGAAAATTTTACATTTGAAAGCACATTAAAATTTAAGGTCCATTTAAAACTATGTGTTAAGTACATTAATCAAATAAAAATAAATCAAATAAAATTTAATGTGAAGATTAAAGATAGTTTTAAAAGCTTCAAACCATTTAAAGCTGATAATGACAAACAGCTTTTGAAAACTTAACGATTCATTAAATGAGTTAAGTAAAATATGCGTTACAAAATGCTGAGAACGAAGTAAAGGAATTAAAACTTGACTAAGTTCCACGCATTTTTAAAGCTTTACTTAAGGTTTTCTTTAAGGTAAGCTTTAAAAACGCCTTTCAACAAGTGTCATTAAGTCACATATCTAAATTCCACTAGATTCGATAGGAATCTTTTTCAATGCAGAAAATAACAACGAGCTACAAATTAATATGCACTTCTATTGTTTAAATTGCCTGCTTTGCATATAAACAAGTTCAGTGCAGATCGGAAAACCCATGTTGCTTAGTGTAATAAAACGTTACGCTTGAACTTGACAAATGCAGAAATAACGTGACGCCAAACAGAAAGTCCTGGCCGGCAACTTCGACTCTGACCGCAATGCAGGCGAGTTGAATTTATTATTGAACCATTTATTAGAGCGTGTCGTAGACGGGGTCTTAAGCACACAATTGTCGCAAAGGGCTTGTCAGTCATTCAACGGATTTCTGACGGCAACCTTTGTTGCACAAATTTATAACAATTTATTTGGTGTGCTCGGAGCATTTGAAGCATTCGAAACAGCAAATGATTCTCACAGTGGCCTTTTGTTGTTGTTTTTGTTGTTGCTATTGTTGTTGTTTGTTGTTGTTGTTGTATTTCGTCTACCTGTTGGCATTGCAGGAAGCATTCACCTTCGCCAGACGCCGCAGACGGGCAGACAATGACGATAATGACATAAAAAACAAAGTAAAACAAACAGCAGTAGACAGCAACAACAGCAACTGGCAGTCAGTCAGTCAAACAAAAAGGAATACAATGTATCCACACACACACACACACACACACACACACACACACACACACACACACACACACACACACACTCTCGGACACACATACACACACGTTTCTTTCATGTCTCGGTTTCGGTGTCTGCCACACTTGACGTGGTCGCCGCCTCAAGCCCCAACCTAATGTACCACAACAGCAGCTGGAGCTACAGCTCGATCCACCAATCCACACTCGCTATCACTGCCTCCACGCAATCCAAGCCGCGACTCATAATCAGCCTGCGGCTTTTGTGCTGGGTTAATTACTAAGCAAGTCACACGCGCTTGAATAATTCAAGGCTATCTCCTATGCAACTTCTGGACGCCGTCTTCGTTTCTATTGCCAACTGCACAGCTGCGCATCCACAAGTTGCAACTCTTTTTCTTTTCTCCTCGTTTTTTTTTTATTCGCATTGTACATATATTAAAAGCCATCGCATTAAATCCAAACATCATTTAAGCTCGCCGGTAACATAATCTGGGGAAGGGGCAGGGATTTGGGATTGGGATTCCGTTTGTCACTGTCTTTAACTACGCAGTTGCTAGTTATAACTAAGCACTTTATAATGAAGTAGCTAATGTGCAAGTATCTTAGCGATTGCTTAGCTCAAATGAACAAAAAGAATGCTGAGTTTTTCAGTGTTTATGGTAACTGATATTTGAAGTGGATACAAAGTATACTAAAAGAATTACTTAACTTTCATTTACATTATAAAAATGGGCGAGAACTGTTAGGAATAGGAATATTTCTAAGTGATGGTATCAAGTTTATTATAGTATATATATAGAAGAAAAAGATAATAGAATAGAATTAAATTGAAAGTTTCATGAAAAACAAGATTTTTGCCTAAGAAATTTAGGCAACTAAAAAATTCGAAGAGTCCATAAATTTTAGAAACATTTAAGTGTGAACTTTTAAGTTCAGAAATCAAGATTTTATTTTGGATTTAAACTTTTGAAAAAAGTTTTTGAATTTGAAAGTTAAAGTTAAAAAAACTTTTAGCTGATTTTTGAACACTTTTCATTTTGTTTTAAAGTTCATAAGAGAAGATCGTTTTTGATTTAAGTTGTTGTCTTATATGTATTTATAGATTCAACTCTTATATTTAAACTATATTATTTTTCGATTAGAAAAATCCATTATTTTCTTTGAGAAAATAAACGTACAAATAAATTTTTGACTTTTCTATGGCACAGCTCTAAAAGGCTTTTAATGCAAAAACTAAACAAATCCTTTAAAGAAAACATGTCTCTAACTCAAATTTATGCAGCTATCAAAAGCGTGTGAATATAACCAACTAAAATGGCTAAAATTATTCACAAGCAGCAAAACACAAACAACATTTGTAAAAACTCAAGGATGCAATGCGCATATTCATATTCATAATCATATTCGTAAAAACACATTATAATTCATCCATATCCATATCCTTAACGACAACTTCCTCTTCAACTCTAATTCGACATGTGATTGTCATGACTTTATAGCCAATTCACACTCGCACACACACGCACACACACACACACACACATGCACACTCGCTCAGTCATGCACAACACGTGTCTGTTCATATGAATGTGAGTGCGCACTCGTGAATGCATTTTACAAGTTATTTTATGCAAGCCATAAATATGCACTTTACACTTTGCACATTTCTTTCTTTCTACCTAAGTTGGCTATATGCCTCTCTCTTGCACCCTCTCTTCCTCTCTCACTCTCTTAGCCTTTTTTGTGTGTGCGCACAAAACAAACAGCCAGCCATAGGATACAGATCGAGTATCTTAGCTCTTAGTTAGACCAAACACAAGCAGACAGACAGACAGACAAGCAGACGACTGACAGAGGGACAGGGAGAGGGAGACAGAGACAGGGAGAGAGAGAGAGAGAGACAAGTCCCGTAGTGGTGCCGAGTGGTGCCTGCATACAAATTATGTACAAACATGTTTTCAGAAATGTTCAATTCATTATCGCTAACAAATGCCGATCATGTTGTGTTCAACACACAGTTCAAAGCACTTTTCCAGCAAAAATTATTGCCAGACCGCAAAAATCTGGCCGAGCAGCCAACAACAACAACAACAACAACTGCATTTGAAATTGCAATTTGGAATTGGGAATTGGGTCTGGATAGTCTGTTTATCAGAGCTCCATGCGGACTGATGATGGGGCGACTGCTGCTGCTGCTGCTGTTGCTGCTACAACTGCTGCTGCTGTTGCTGCTTTGGCTCAACTCGGAAGCTGTTTTCTATCTAAGCACTCGACGCTCGACAGTAATTGCTGTACGGCTAAGTGATATGCCATGTACTGCAGCTGCAGAGTTACAGAATCAGAAACAGAGTTCGAGCCTAATCAGTTTGGACAGACGGACAGGCAGCAACAACTGCAGCAACTATTAACAAAAGGCAGCAACCCCAACTTTTTATTCAACGTCCACTTAATACACAATTTCCGCTTACAATTTGAGGCACTCGAACAAAACAATAATAAAATAAAAAAAACACAAACCTGATGAGAGTTGCGACCCTTTCCCTATTCCATTCTACAGAAGTGTGTGTGTGCGTGTGTGTATGTGTGTGTGTGCCGGTGCGGCTGCGCTTAAAACCGAATTAAATTACAAAACGTGCTTCATTGAAGAAAAAAGTTAAAAAAAAAATTAAATAAATAAAAATACAACAAGTAAAAAGGTTCTTTTGGAGTTTGCCAAACTGTCAGATACCTCCTAAAAGCCCTAAATTATATTTAACATTATTATAAAATAAAATAATAAAATAAAATAAAATAAATTCCTCTTTAATATTTCCTAATCAGAGGCTAACACTTCTTAACTTGAGAGCTTTATTCGCCATTTTATATTTAATCTTTACTTTTTTCCTTATTCTTAAACTCATTCATATTCTCATGTCATATTTGGAATTCTCTTGACGGTATTCTTTGAAAGAGTGCTTTCCCATAAAACTTTAACGGTTTCTTTTATTTCTTATTTTATTATATTATTATCGTATTCCCCAAAAGCTTTAACGGTTTCTTATATTTCCTATTTTATTATAATATTATCGTATGTGCTATACGATATTATAGCAATTTAATACATTCTAACTCCTTAATTTTAATATTATCTAAAAAGTTTTTAAAAGAGTATATCTAAAGTCAAAAACTTGTTCAAATTTATTTCTTCTTAAAAAAAATAACTCTGAATTTTTCCCCAATAAAAGCTTTGTAAGTGTCATTAATCTAAAGTGGGATTCCTTTGATAAACCAAATTCCACACTTCTTAATAAAATGAATTTTATAGACATTTGTTTAGTTGTTAAATTTGTTTTAAGGTGAAAATATTTTATAATATTTATCGTTTTCATCCATAAATCCTAATGTTAAGTTTCAAAACCTTCCAAAACTGTTCTTTTAGAGAGTTTTAAGTGACTTTAGCTGACTCAAAATGATATCCTTAATTATAGTTTATAATCCTTCTCTTGTTGGGAGAGAATATAATGAGATATATAATCATCTCAATTATGGATCTTAACATTTGCCACTTTAAAAGCTAGTGAATTAAACAGATATTGTTTTGATATACGAAAAAAAAATAAAAACAAAAAAAGCTAAATAAAAAATAAAAATCAAAAT
This sequence comes from Drosophila nigromelanica, assembly GCA_004149465.1. Taxonomy (NCBI): domain Eukaryota; kingdom Metazoa; phylum Arthropoda; class Insecta; order Diptera; family Drosophilidae; genus Drosophila; species Drosophila nigromelanica. Next base: position 22,893 of record SCDS01000829.1, read on the forward strand.
AAAATATAGAAAATATTAAATCATTTATGTATAAAAATTAAAAAAATGTATAAAAATGATCTACAAAGTGCTTTGCCTGCATCTCACAGATTGCTCTGCTTATCAAGAAAATATAATTATGTTGTCTTTTGCTTTTACAACAATTTTTCATAGGGTATAAGAAAAGCACAACACAAACAGACAGCTAAGAATCTTTGAAAGGAATACAGAATACATTAAGTTTAATTATTAAGCACACACACTCAACACACACACACACAGACATTCATGCACAGCTTGAGAAATTAAAAGGCAATTAACATGCAACAGGCGGCTGCAATTTGGGGGAAGGGAGGGAGCGCCCTCTGGTGTTGCTGCTGCTGCTGCTTATATTGCTATTGCTGCTGATCTTGCACTGTGGGTTCAACAAATGCGGCAACTTTTTACGGCTGCTCAACGAAAAATCAGCTGCAAATGTGCGTAGTAATTTTTGCTGATTGATTTCAATAAAAAAGAGCGTTTGTTCTACACATTGCCCGAGTCAAAGTTGCTGTCAGTTGTTGTTGTTGTTGTTGTTGTGGCTGCTTGTTGTATGTAGGTCATGTTGAGCACTTTAGAGACTCCCACAGTTGAATGTGCAACATGTGTTGAGCCAATCGCTTCGGCTCGCCAACTGAGTACCACACTGCGTATGCGTAACGCAAATTACCATAAATTATGGTTTAGACACAGCAACAACAACAGCAACAACAACAACCACTCGTTGTCTGCCGCTGATAAGCGCATTTAACACAAATTCGTCAAGAACATATTTTGTAATAGACAAGATTTCGATTACGTTTGCGTTTTCGATTTTTCCACGATTTTGAAGTAAGCTTTTTGAAAGGCGGCCCACACAAAGTCTTTGGCTTTGTCATTGAGTTGAAATCCAAAGCCTATTTACGAGTGTTTTGCCTCGCACTTTTGGCCTTTTTTTGTTTTAGTCTTTTAAGTGAAGGTTCTAAAAAATGTAGAAACCAATAAAATAAAAAAGCGTAGGTCGAAGGACGCAACTTGAGCTTTCATTTGGCTTCCGGACTTTGTAATTGTTATGCAAATGTAGAAAACCCATTCGAAATTACAATGCTAATTGCCTGAAAGTTCAGGGGCGCTCAGAAACAACCGTTATGCAAGGTAGAAAAAATACAACAAAAAATATTAAATGTAATTATAACCAATCTATTCAAAAATAAACATTGAGCTTTGACTTGGGCGTTGCGTCTTTTATAAATGAGTAGTTAAAAAAGAAAAGTATACAAAAAAAACATTGACAGAAATTACCTCAAACTATAAAAAATAATAAATCGACTGATTTATGCGCATATAAAGCGTTAGGTTAAGTATTATGGGCACTTTTTTATGGCTACTTCGCTTCGTTTTATTTCTTTCTGCTCTTTTTATATATTTTATTTAGCTCTTTAATCACACTTTTTGTTTTTTTTTTTTTTCGTTTAGGACACTACACTGGGACAATTTTTATTATATTTTTTTTATTGCCAACTGTTGTTATTCCTTGTTTGAACTGTTGCACATTTCTTTGGTGAGTCGTCGCCGCTGTTGCAAAAACATACGAAATACGAATGCGTTGCACGTTTCGTCTTCGCTTTTTTTTTGTGTGGTTTGTTTATTTATTTCTGTGTTTCGGTTTGCCGCTCACAAGACTGCGCGCCGCGAATTCAAATCTCAAACTGACGACACGAATACGAACCCCAATTCGACCTTTTTGCCTGAGACCGAATTTGTATAGACGCGTTGCGCTGCGCTGCGCTGTCTGCTTAGCGCTCTTCGTGGCTCACCCGACGAGTTGTTGTTGCATGCCAATTGGCAAAGCGCACGCTGTTGTGCTCGGCTTGGCACTGTTATGCTCACAATGGCACTGTTAGGCTGTTGCGCTATGCTGCAGCGCTGTTGATTTTAGACCTAAGTTAACAGAGGCCAGGGCTGCGCTAACAGACTGCCTTTTCAAGTATTTGTTTAGAAATAAGCATAAAATATTGATTCTGATTGGGCCTAACTTAAAATTTAGGTAGAAGAAATTGGAATATTTGTATTAATTTGATAGGGAGTAATTAGGCGGAATTTGTATAAATATAAAGGGGAATATATACATAAGGGATTAAATCATTTTAAAAAACTTTTCGAAAACTAAAGTTCTTTCAATAAGTTTTGGAGAAAGGAGAATTCTTTGTTAGTTAATCATTAGTTTATAGGCTTTGTAAAAAAACCCCATTTGATCGTGCGTTTCTATTTCTCCTATTTTTCAGTTCATACAGAAATAAAAATTCTATGTTATTATAATTATAATTTTAGAAAGAATTCAATTTTTCACTGTTATTTTTTTGTTTCCCTTTTTTTCTCTATAAACTAATTTTCGAACTAAATAAACATATAATTTAATTAGTTTACGGACCTAAAATGGCTACAAACTTTATTTTGAAATGTTCAAATATTTCCTTTATTGCCTCTTTCCCAATTTTTTTTTTATGAACAGCTCTATAAACACCGTTCTCATGGTATTTTATGCAGTTCCTTAGCTTCATTTTCAACGTTCTACATTTAGTTCCATTATTTTTTTTAACTTTACTTACAACAGATTTTTTGGTTCATCTGCCTTTTGTTATCTTAGCAGAGGAAAATAGTTCGTCTGGAGGAAGCCATAAAAATGTTCGATGAAATATCAACGTGCATAAACCATGCCCCTACGCAATCTGGATCGTATACCCCGATTCTCTAACTCTACCTCCACCCCCACCCCACCCCATATTCCTATTCCCATTTGCACTCATTCGCATTGCAATTTTCATTTCCATAGCTGGGATCGTTAAATTGGCCAAGCGCTAATTTGCGAGCCTGGAGAAACGCACGCTAAATGATAGATCTGTCGAGTTCTCCAGCGATCTCTTCACTTGGTTCTGGGTAATCTTTGGGTGTGGTGTCTCTCCCCTCCCCCCCCATTACCCAGCTTCGGTTCTGTGTGGCACTTACCTCGCCAATTTGATGAGTGGCGCGCAACGTTGCGGCAATTTGCGCAAATTTGCATAGGAATCGCTGCTCGAAGCTGGCCAGGCAGCCCTCGAAATGGGCCACGAGCAGCTCACGTGCCTGGCGCATTAAAATCGCACGCGTGCATGCCCAGTAGATGGGATAAATGTGCGACAGATGCCTGTCAATCAATTGGGCCAGCATGCCATCCACATCCACATCCACATCCGCAACTAGCTTCAGTTCCATTGCACTGGACTCGAGATTAGCTGCAGTTGTTGCCTGCTGAGGGCGCATTAAATGTCCAATGAAAAAGGGCCAAGTTAGTGGGCTAACAATTTTGTGGCTTGTTGGCGTACCTGGGCTGCCTGCTGTTCCAGCTGCTGCTCCTCTGGCTCCAGTTCCAGCTCCAGCTCCGGCTCCTCCCGCTGTTCGTCGTCGCTGCTGGTCTCCTGTGGCGCAGCTGGCGCTCGACGCAGACTCAAGTCAAGCGGCAGGCAGTCGACATAGGCACTGGCCGAATCTCGGCTGCCGCAGCTGGAGTCCTCCTCCTCCTCCTCCACCTCCTCCGCCTCCTGCTGCTGGTCCTTCTGCTCCTCCTCGCATTCAATTTCCACTATTGTGGGTGCTGTTCCTTCGTTCTGGCTTGTTGTAATTGTTGCTGTTGCTGTTGTTGCTGATGTTGTTGCAGATGCTGTTGTTGTTGCTCTGCTCTGCTGACCCGTTAGGCGTTGCTTGCATTTCTTTAGATAGCTGCGTACCCGCGACTTGCTGCGGTTCACTGTTGCAGCAGCAGCAGCAGCAGTTGTTGTTGTTGGGCATTGACAGCACACATAATTAGCATTTGGCTTGCCCAGCGCCGACAGCTGCTCCGCCTGTTGCTGCTGCCGCTGCTGCTGCAACATCTCCAGTTGCGCCTGCTCCTCCCATCTCTCCCCATCCTCATCCTCATCCCCATCTCCATCTACAAACTCGTCGCGCGCTATGGGCGCTGTGTGGCCCGCTCTGGCCTCGTTCATGTCGTTGTCGTTGTTGCCGTTGTTGCTGTTGTTGCTGTTGTCCGTGTTGGTGTCCATGTCCGTGTTCATGTTGTCCATGTCGATGGCCACTGCTAGCGGCGCCGCCGTCGCGGCCCGGCCATCGATTTGAGTGTCACTCAGCACCAAGATCTCGCTTAAATGGCCCTGATCCACTAATTCAGCTCCCGGGTCGCAGCTTGTTGCTGTTGTTGTTGCTGCTGTTGTTGTTGCTGCTGTTGTTGTTGTTGCTGCCTTGTTTGTGTCAGTCTGCATTTGGGCGAAAAGACAGAAACAGAAACCACAAGTTAGACACGTGTGAAGTTCAATGCATATAAGACTGACTGAGGCAAAGGGCAAAAAGGTAATGCAGTCAAGGAATTACTTAAGAGGGGAACATATCGAACCCACATCTAATAATATATAATAATAATAATAATAATAAATGAAATGTTAGATAAGGAAGCGCACTCTGCCCTTACGTTTTATTGTGCTGATATAACAGCAAAGCCTGTAAGCTTAACTTGAATTTGTGAAAATCGCATAGAAAGGCGCTAATGAAGGAAGGTAAGATTTTAAGAGTGAGAAGAGGTCAGAGAAAAATAAAACCTTAGAGAGGGAGAGAGAGAGAGACAGAGAGAGAGAGAGAGAGAGAGAGAGAGAGAGTAAAAGAGTCAAATAAAGCTCTGAGAGAGGTAGAGGGAGAAAGGTAATTAAATATTTTTGTATATATATATATATATATTTATATATATGTATATATGAGAAATTCAGTTAGAGGATAACAGAGGAAGAGAAGAGAAAACTGTTCTTTTATGAATTTAAGCAATGCTTTAAGATTCTGATGGGTTTTAGTAATTAAGTGAAAATGTAGAAAAAAGAGAGAATATTGGTGGAAAAATATAATAAAACTGAGAGCGAAAATAGAGATAAAGAAAGACAAAGAAAGCTGTCTAAGCAGAAAATAGCAAGTAATATAAGCAGGGATAATTGCTTTGACTGACATAAACAAACATATTTCCGGGTTATAAATAGTTAACCTTTTGACAGTAAAGTTTTTCATAAAAATAATATCAAAAGTAAAGTAATGAACTAGTAAACACGTACAATTTTAAAAATTCTAACACGAAATCGAAAATTTCACACTTTTTAACGCGTGTTATTTTAAAATCATGTTGAACGAGATTTAGAAGAGGATTTTAGCAAATCTAATGTAAAATGACAAGGGTATTTTATTCGACAGCCCAATAAGAATCAGCCTTTTCTTGTTTTCATATAACTGGGAAACCAATTGAAGGAGTTTGGTTTTTGCATGCAGCAGCAAATAAAGCATATACTACTTAGGAATATACCTGATGTGCCTGCTAATCATTTGGCCAGATTTTCTAGCTACTTTTTGTGTGCGTTGCAGTCATGTTGTTTTTGTTGTTGACGTTGTTGTTACTTTGTGTTGGTAACCTGCCGATTGAGCGCTTAATTTGTTAAGCTGCAAAAGTAGAAACTCAAACAAATCAGAATATCTGACCAAAAGTCAAGGTGTGTTTGCTTTGGCCCTAGCTGTTGTGTGTGTGTGTGTGTGTGTGCGGGGTAGAGTTCTGTGTGTGGATTTTGTGGCTGCTCAACGGCTGCCGCTGTCTATCAGGACCACAGATTTTATCACACACACGCACATTCGCACACACACACACACATTCGAAAAGAGAGACATATTCGAAAATCGTGTGTGTGTGTGGGTGACAGCAGAGCACGTTGATTGTTTGTTCGTTACGTTTTACTCATTTCGATCCCTTTTTTTGGTTTATTTTTTTTTTTTTTTTTTTGGTCGGTGTGATGTGCAAAATACGACTGGTTTGCCTTTTTCGGGATGCTCTATTTTTGGCTTTTGATGTGCAGGAAGCTCATCATCAAAAGGCTACAACAGTCGGCGCTGTGATAATTGTGTGTCTGTGTGTGTGTGTGTGTGTGAGTGAGTGAGGCTACCTCTCAAGAGTTCTACTTTGTTTCATTTTTTTTGTTGTGTGTATTTTCACATTCAGTATTTCAGTATTTTTTTTCGGTTGGTACCTGTCTCTTTTTGTGTGTTGTGTGCTGTTTTTGGCATTGACGTTTTGTTTTTTGTTGTTGTTTTTTTTTTTTCTTTTTGCC
>SCDS01000830.1:0-36430 GCA_004149465.1 Drosophila nigromelanica
GGTGTTGCCGGGCGCTCGTGTTCGGATTTTGGTTACTACGCTCACCAAGCGCTTCAACGGAGATTTTCGCTACGTGGGCGTAGGGGAGTGGATGGTGGGGTGGGGGGAGGGAGTTGGGTGTTGTAGTGGGGGTGGGGGGGGGGAGGCTTGGGCAGTTTGGCAACCTGGCGTGAACGAGGATAAACATTCGTCACTCACTCGTCGTGAGTTACGTCACAGGGACGTCGTAAATGGACGATGACGGTAAATGGCAGCAGAGATGCAGCTACAGATACACACACACACACACACACACAACCAGCGTGTATATAGATTTCACATATACGTATATATATATAGCGTGTATATAGGACGCGTAGCGTAACGTAAAACTGAAACAGGACAACGTAAATGAAATGTTGCATTGAATGATGCTGAGTTGAACGTGGCATGTAATGGGCTATTGGAAGGGGGAAAGAGCGAGCTAGAACAAGCAGAGCGAGATAGATATACGCTCGAAGAGTACGCGAGCAAATGCTGAGCAAAGATTAAAAATAAGGAAAAAGAAAACGAAAAAAAAGAAAAACAGTCAACAACATTAATTTGTGCGCAAGTGAATAGAATAAAAAATATATATGTATGTTGATGTGTGCAATATGCTCAAAGGATTTTGATTTAAATTCATTTAAAATATCAATTTGCCTTAAAAGCAAATAAATTAAGTGAATCGAAATCAATTTTATTCATAGATTTAAGATAAACTTCATTCATCGAAGAGTAAATGCAAATGAATAATTTTGTTACTTCTATGATAATATTATCTAAAATAAATCGAGCAAATTGTATAATAAAACACGAAAGCTTATGCTAAAAATATACTAAAAGTATATATTGAAAAAAAAAACGAATTCATAAATTGCAAATTTTGAAGCGTAAAAAGCAAAGAAAACAGGTTAAACAATAAATTTAATTGATATACGAGATGACAGTATGTTATATTTTGGTAGAAACTGGAAGTGATAGCTCTCATTAAAAATAAAATGATTCTTGTTTATATATTTTTGTTAGTTCAATCAAGGAGATACAATATGTCTTATAAAGGTATTAGAAAAGAGAAGAAATAAGGATTTATGTAGGTAAATAAAGTATAAATAAATAAACATAACAAAACCATAACTGATCAGAATACACTTTTTAGCATTAAACAATATACAGTAGTTCCTCAAAAATAATAACTTCGATTTTAGAGCTGATTTCAATTTGCAAAAGGAATCACATTCCCATAATCCCAATTTTTTTTCTTATAAAAAAGAATAAATTAAGTAAACCAAATTTTTTTTAATCAATTCAAATTTAAACAAATGTAGATTCCATCTAGTAAATTAAATAGTATAGTTTCATAAAAACCTAAAGCATATATACTGATGAAAATTTCGATTATAATTTTTAGATAATAAATTCCAACTTAAACCAAATCCCAAGTAATATGCACTTAATGTAAAAGCAGGCCTAAAATATTTTCAATTTTGTAAAGAATATAAAACGCAGAGAAGCATAAACATAAATGCGTTATTTGAGATGTGTTTTATAGAGATTTTGTTTGCCCACTAATGAATTTTAAACAAATTTGCGAAACCCCAACGTCAAAGATTGCCAAACCAGCAACAGGATAAGCGGTAAAATGGGAAACAACAGGGGCACGAAGTGGGGTAGGTGGGAGGGTCCATAACAGGAGCAGCAGCAGCAGCAGCATCAACAGCAGCTGAAGCAAAATGTAACTTTTGTTGCCGCAGATGCCGTGGCAAGAACTTGGTATGGAACAAAGCAAATGTATCTTGTAAATATTTTATTGCAACAATGTAGCTACGAGATGTTTATGCCATGGTAGCTCAGCTCGTTTGATATGGCCAAAAACTCGTAGGTTAAATGCCAGCAGGCAACCACACCAATCCTGGGGTCAGAGGGTGACAATGGGGGAGGGGGACGGGGGGAGGGGTGGGGGTTGTTGCCTATGCTCGTATCTACTCGTAAATGGAACGTGGCGCACACAAATGCAACTGGAAATGGAAGCGACTGTACGCCGGGAACTGTGCACATAGTAGAGTAACGTGAACTATATATATAAAGATATATATATGTATATATATATATACCCTATATAGAGCAGGCCATTGGCATATATACAAACTGTACATAGATAAACATATATGTATATAGTGTAGTATATATAACCGATGCACTGCAGCGAATGTCCTGGCTTTTTTCAATGGAAACGTAACGTGGCAATTTAGCCCCATGAGTGCGAAATGGCATTGCGTATGCTCCGGGCATAACCCACACCCCCCCACGCCCACTCACCGTACGCCCACTCGCCGCATATAACGTTGCCACTTCAATTTCAGCGTGGGCAGCAACTAATGAAAATTTATGTGAATCGTCCTGTGTGCCTGATAAAGCATCGCCAACAAATTGCAGCTGATCATTGTTGGCATATGTAAATCGGTCATTCCCAGTACTAGATAAGGCTGATTGATAGCAGCTCCGTCCTAGGAAACCTGATTGAAACCGTTCAACTGTACATTAAATGCACTTTTTTCGTTTTCATTGTACGTTTTTATCTAAGAAATTCAAATACTCATAACTTTCCCGAAACTGAATCGATTTGATTTTTGGGTGTCAAAATTGATCCCATATCTTAGTCAAAACTCTTCCGATTTTTAATTATGATAGCTTTTTGGTCATCATTTTTCAATTAGTTTAATACTGCATTTAAATTTTGTGCAAGTAAAAAAATATTTTTTTTTTCGATATTTTTGGAGTTTTTATCCAAATTTTTTTTTTCAAAATTTAGAACTCCAAAATTTTGTTTTTAATCGATTGTGGGTGTCATAATTAGTATAAAAAAACTATTTTTCAGCTGATTATGAAGAGGGTAATTTGTTTGTTAAAAATCATGTCAAAATTGACAAATATTTTCATTTGTAAAGTTCCAAAATCTCCATCCGTAAACTTCAAAATTCCATAACTTTGTCAAAACTGAACCGATTTTCAAATTTGATAGCTTTTTGGTCATCATTTTTCAATTAGTTTAATACTGCATTTAAATTTTGTGCAAGTAAAAAAATTTTTTTTTTCGATATTTTTGGAGTTTTTATCCAAGGGGGGACCCCTTACTAATTTTTGAAAAATTTTTTTTTCAAAATTTAAAATACCGAAATGTTGTTTTTAATCGCTTGTGGGTGTCATAATTAGTTTAAAAACCCATCTCTAGACTGATTCTGAGGAGGTTGATTTTTTTGTTAAAAATAATGTCAAAATTAACAAAAAATTTCACTTTTAAAGTTTCCAACATCTCTATCCGTAAACTTTAAACTTCCATAACTTTGTCAAAACTGAACCGATTTTTAAGTATGATGGCTTTTTGGTCCTAATTTTTCTTTTTATTTATTTATATTTTATATTTAAGGGTCCGTCTTACTTCATTTTAGATAACATATGTTTCGGTATTTTCACCGTTTGTAACTTTGCTAAGACTAAACCGTATTTGATGTACGATGGAATTTTATTCTTGGCTTGATATTTAGATTGGCATTTAGGCAATTTTAAATAATTTATGCAAAATAATATGTTTGTGGAAATTTGATAAATTGTCTTAGATTTGTATCTAAATTATGCGAATTTCATCTGTGTGCATTTAAACGCTTGCATCGTATTGACATTTGTTTATTTCGTATAATTCGAGCGAGTTTCGAGTAAACATCAGGTTAGTGGACTTCGAAACGTGCTCGTAAATTAACACTCCAGGCACATAGATCAAGCGGGCCCCCCAAAAATCCAAATCGTAAATCCCGAAACGCTCGCAAAAGTTCGTTCAACTGGGTCATACTAAAAAGAATTACCAGATGTTTAATTTTGTCATTTGTTTCGGTTGACAAGCAGGCAAGGCAATTAAATTTATGATTATACAAATTAATTGTCTTGCACATGTGTAGAATAGGTTTTTAGGTTAACTTTGGCAGCTTTCAGCTGTCCTTCAACCCGACTTTACGGCAGAGATATGATGGCACGATATGGAGTGCATTATCTTTTTAGATTGCAAACAATTAAAATGATTTATCGATTGGCAGTCGACTACTTGGAATTCAGCGGAGCTGCGTTATCCTTGCAGATGTGACATGTTCCGCAACTACGTGACTGCCTCCAAGCCCAACCACCCAACCACCCCCCAAAACCATTGTCTCCCTTCTTTCTCTGAACGATAATAAACCGCAACAGTTTGTCACCAGATACATCAATGTCAAGTCAGGCAATAATGTGAGACAACTGCTGTTGGTGGTTGGGCGGGCGTGTTGGTGTTGTTGTTGGTGTTGTTGGTGGTGTTGGTGGTGCAGCCAACATTTAAATGGCAACTTATTTGCATAGTCCTGACGCTTGCTGCCTGCCTTCCTGGCTGCCACAGCTGGCACAGCTGCTCCAATGGATTTTGATGGATTCGCAATCATTTTGCATGTCGAACTATGGGCAATAATAATAAGCCAACAGCAGTGGGCTGGCTGTTATCAGTGCCACGCCCACAAGCACAGCTTGCTGATTACAGAGCCAGAGCCAGCTAGCGACGAGCTTCTATTTCTATCTACCCACACGTCTACCCACATCGGTTTTGTATTCTACACCAGAGGACGACCCACGTCATCGGGCGCTTGTGGGCCACAGGAGCAGCCGTGGGCCGTTACCCTGGTGTTCATATCCTGCGTGGGTGACTGCGCCAACTTCAGTGTGGCAACGTGCGTGGGTTTTCTTTTTCTTTTTTTGTGCTGGCAAACGCCATTAGCCGGGCGTGAACTTTACAGCGATTCACTTGTAAAACTCGCACAATTTTGATTTTCAATGTAAAACAAGCTGTTTGAAAACATAACAGATGTTATTATGCTGTGCCGAACATTGAATACCCTTACAGGTATTTTTGGCTATAAGCGTTATCAACTCTTTGAATTTTTGCTTTCATTAAATATATCTTCAATATTAAGAAATTTATCTCAAATATATATTTAAATTAAATTAACTTAAATTTCCTATATTATTTTTTTATCATTGAGTTAGGAACTTAATAAAGTTCATATTCGTTGAGTTTTAAAAATATTTTGTTAAACAAAACAGTTTTTTAAAAAAGCAAAAATAAATTAGAGATTTTCACAAAACGTAGCAAATGCTTTAAAAATACAATCTCAAGTTTATATGTTACAGCTAATCGATATTATTTTTTGTTGTTTTCTCATTTAGTTAGTAACAAAATAAAGCTCATATCTGTTGAGTTTGATTGAAATATTTTGCAAAACAAAACAAGAACTCAACTTTTAGGCAACTACTTCTAAAGGATATATAAAATGTGTCTTTCCGACAAACGTTTCTTCATAGATGGGATTTATATTGATTTTAATTTTAATTTTTGTAAAAACTTAAATATCGCTAATTGATATAAATAGTTGCACCATATTGGCGAAATTTTTCCAAAAGTTAAGAAAATATTAATTTATTGGTGAGTTCCGTTTAAAGTTCACATATAATCAATCAAATAAGATTTTCCCTTGTCAAGATGGGCATATAAGGAACACAAAATTCTAACTTTGTTTTTTTTTTTCACTTTTGGCAGCCTTTGAACTTTGGGGGGCAGGCAGCTAATTAGATTTACAGGCAAAACTGCAATAGCAAAAATATTAATTAAACTCGCTCAATGGAGCCGCAAGCCTTTGATGCTTTGTGGTTTTTGTCTGTGCAGAAAATGTTGTTTTAATTAATGGTATTTACCGTATTGTCGACTCGAATGCGTCGCATTATCGTAGCTGCTAATTGCCTCAAGGCAATGGAAATAGTTTAATTGCATTGCCAAAAGTTGAAGTGAATGCAGCTGTGAATTAGAGCCAAAATAATAAGTAAATTGGGGTGCATATAATTTGTGTGCAAATGAGCCAACATAAATAAATACGGCAAGTAAATTAAATAGATACGTTAAATAGCACTCATTTTAACTGACATGAATATAAATTAAAAATTAAATAATTATAAAATTTTAAATATTTTTGTATTATCTATTATTAAGTTTTTAGTATTGTCAGAAGCGCTATTTCACTTATATTCAAACCTATATAGTTGAGACTTGTGTCAGCAGTTCATTGATCTATATAATTGGGTTATTTCTACAATAAATTCTTTTAAATGAGAGTCTCAAACATTTTTATGACTTGTTTAAATTTAATGAAATTTTGTTTCGCTAGCCATTAAGATTTCTATCTGGTTCGCAATGCCAATGACTGGCGAAACACTTTTATTTTACTGACATTTGAGGACCTCCTTCCTTTTACCCCTAACACACTCGCACATGTTATAATTCACAACATGTGACAAGCAGCAAAAGTCATTCGAAATTCGGGGGACCAGCTTCAAAACATGCACATAAATCAAGTCTGCAGCCACATAGATCACCTGTGTGTACGTATCGACCCCCCCCCCCCCCCCAATAAAATAAACAAAAAAAAAAACCAAAAACAAAAACGTTCAACTCGAATTTGAAACGGAGGCGTGTGTTATTCATTTTGAAATGTTTACCTTGCCATTTGTTCTATTTTGAGAAGCCTTTAACCACATATCAATTAAGTTGCAAAATGGCAAAAATGGCATCTAACTTGTACCGGACGGGGAATTATAACTGAATAACTTGCCAGCGGTCAATAAATATTGTTAAAGCTGAGTTTTGCCACGTCCGGGCCCGAAGGCGATATCCATGTAAATAATACGCCGTTTTTGCGCATGGTACACAAACACAAAGGCGGCAATTAATTTAATTGAATGAGAGATTTAGATGTGATTATAATACAGAGTGCAGCACAGCAAAGGCGAGGGCACACACCAAGTGCCAAAGGAGGAGAGCAGGGGGGCGGGGGCGGGGCGGGGGAAAACCCTCCCATGTAAACATGGAAGCAACCACAATCATAATAACAACAACAACAACAACAAAAACAATGAACAAAGAAGTGAAACAAATATGAACATCAAGAATAAATATACTACGCCTCTAATGGAAAATCTACAGCATGTTGTGTACTATATAAATTCATACATATATACGTATATATATATGTATATATATATATACGAGCGGGTATCTATGGTCTGTGTGTTCATGTGAATCAATGAATGAATCTAGTGAATGAAAGGCCCGAAACAAAGCGACAAGCGCCATTAAGTCGTCGTCTATTTATTGTTGTTGTTTTAGTTTTTTTTTTCCATTATTGTTAATATTACGCTTAATGGAACAAAAAACTGTATAATTAAAAATAAACTATCTACAAAAAAACCAATAGTGAACCTCAAATGCACTGCTTTGTAATAATAAAAAAAATCGAAACAGCTTTGAATATTGGTAAATAATATTGTTTTTTTTAATTTTTGAATTATTGATTATTTGAATTTTATGACTTTTGTAAAATAATTGCATATTTTAAAATTCCAAATTGTTTGAAAAATATGATATTTCATATTTGCATAAAACTTACATAATATCAATAACTCAAAACAAGAAACTAATTAAAATGCAATTGCGATAAATTTCAAAGAGTCACTAAATTTTAATTATTGAATTTTTAACATTTTTAACATATAACATGAATATACACGTTAAAATAATATATATTAAGCGGCTCAAGAATCTTAACGACGTCACAATTGTTTTGTTAATTAAAAATAATGTAAAACGCGCACACTTAAAAAAAACGTATTCGATTTTTGAAGCAAAGAAAATTATATATAAGATAGATAAATAATTTTCAGCTTTAAAATAAATAAGATAGATAAATAATTTTCAGCTGTAAATTATCTTTATATACATAATATATTATATAATTATATATACATATTATTTATTATATAATATTGTGTTTTATATTAATTGATTTCTATAGATTTTTGCTTATTATATAAGTTAAATTGCTTCAAGACCTTTATATCTCGTTATGCCAAGCGAATGAAATTATTTCGAGATTTAAATGGAATTTCGCAAAGGACAAAATTGCCAAACAATTTCTGTTTATTGTGGCGCTCTCAACTGCCAAGCTACATCAAATATTCATTGTACCTCTCTTCGACAATGGCCGGGACATGTGTGGAAGCGTGGAGTATAGTATAGTGTAGGCATATGGAAATCTCATAAACAAATCGTATGCTATGCTGACAGCAGCCACCCAGCCCAGACCAGCCCAGCCCAGACCAGACCAGACCGGGCGGTCGGCTTATCAAATTGTCTGGATGGGGTCAGATCTTTTTCACTCTTTATGTGTAATCAGCGATGTGAATGTTGAATGCTCGGCTGCTCAGTTCTCGACCTTTGTGGTTCATGTGAGTTGCGTGGCGGATCCCTTTTTTTTTTTTTTTTTTTTTTTTTTTTGTGTCCACGCTTTTTTTTTTTTTTTTTTTACAATTTGCCTGCAGTTAGTTTTCGTGAGCGAGTATTCTAAAAAAAAAAAAAACGAAAAGAAAAAAAGACACAAACAAAATAAAAACCACCAAATTGTTTTATTATTTATTTACTCAAGTCTGTCTGCTTGTCTGTTTGCCTGGCTGTCTGTTTGTGAATCTGTGTTCTGTGCTCTCTCACTGGACGATAAGTGATTGCCTGTCCGAGCAAATAGAAATCAAAATAACTACACTCACACACACACACACACACACACATACAAAGTCGCTCAGCCTGATAAGCAGCAACGGCAAAATGAGTAGTAATAAAAAATTTTCCCCGTGACCTTTGAACTTATTTTTGCTTACTGCTAAAAGCTAAAGCGAAAAGGTCAGCAAGTTTTTCGTTTCATTTCGTTTCGTGGGTGGCCCAGCACCCCAGGCAGGGATAAGGGGGTGCTAGGATTGTAACAGAGTGAAAGAGTATCTAATTAGTTGGCATACAGTAGTCAGGCTCTTCAAATGGATTGGTAAACATTCCATTGACAGTCTGATTAGCCATCTCTGGGGACTTTTCAATTAGAAATTATATATATGTACATTCAATTTAATTAGCATTCGGCTCTTATGCTGATTAACTGGCCCAGTTTGAGTATATATATATATAGAGTCTAACCGAGTTGGTTAATCAATTGTTTATTCAAGCAATTTATTTGTTTTGTATTTTATTTATTGAAATTGTTAAGTGAGAAATTCAACTGACTAACTGGGAGATTCCCTTAAGGCCGGATCTTAGTCACATTAAAATAATTGTGTTTATTATTTTATAACGATTTCCATATTGCCTAGAAATTTCTATTTTTGAGCTCATAAAGTACTTTCAATAATCGTGATTAGAATTAATTAATGTGTCGATACAATTTTTACGAAAAAAAACATTTTTTATTTCTTATCCAATTTTATGACGAACCTCAATAAACTCGCAATTTATAAGCAAAATCAAAACTTATCCTTAAAATAAAAAAAATATAAATAATTAATTTTTCTTTTTTAAGATAACTTAACAAAATTCTTCTATATTTCTAACATATATGGCAAATATTATTGATATCGGAATATTAAATCATAGTTGTTATAAGGAAGATTGTTCGAAAAAATATAAGTTATAGCTTAAAGACAGAAAACTGATCTTTACTGATAAACTTTGCTGCTTTAAAAAATGACATAAACATGATTTCATAATAATGATCTGTTTTATATTTGTAAAAAATATAAAAAACAAATAAACAATTACTTAGTGGTTGATTACAAAAAGTGATTTCAGAAAAAAGAGAGAGAGAGAGAGGGAGAGAGAAAGAGTGCGATTTTTATGGTAAGACTGTATCCCAAATAAATAATGGCGCCAGTTGTATATCAAGAATTTCCCTCCCAGCCCGCTGTGCGCGTGGTATCTGTCGGCATCTGATTACAGTGTTTGTCAAAAATATTTGGCCAGCAATTAAAAAAGTGCAGTGCGCAGTAGACGTTGACGAGAAGACGACGACGACGACGACGACGATGAGATGAGATGCGGCGCGACTCGACGGCCTCACGGCGCAATTACCGCTGACGATGGTTGGGTTGGGTAGTGGAGGGGGGAGATCGGTTCGGGCCAGACAGCCAGCGGGCCACATAGCTGCTAACTGGGTCGATTTCAATTGAGTTTCACAATTTTCTAGAGATTTTTTTTGTTCAAACAATAACAGAAATGGCGCAGGCATTCTTCAAAAACGAAAAAAAAACAAAAAAACAACAACAATTAGAACATTGCAGTCGGGTATAGCCGATCGCATCATACTCGTTTACAGTGAGAGTAGCCAAAAAATTGCAATACTTTCTCTGATTTAGGCATACAAATTTCAAGTCTTCAAAAGCGAATATTTTTTTTATTTATTTAAATCAAACTTCTTTCTAATATGGGTCTGGCTGCCAAGGCCAATATACTCTTTTCAATTTGTATAAAACAAAAACTAGTTAATAATTTTATCTAAGTACTTGTGTACGCTGTACGGAGCATTAGTCAGAAGTTGATGATAATTATCGGGAGCGTGTCAGACGTTTATCTATTGTGATATTATTACAGCGCAGAAGAAGGCAAGCAAAACAAAGAGTCGAAGAAAAACAAAAACCAAAAAAAAAAAATGGGCAGAGAACAAACGACGCCAAAATGTGGCAAAGACAGACAGACGGAAAAAAAAACTGTGGGAGCGCAGCAGGGCTGGGCGAGGTGGGGGCCAAAGACCTTATAAATCACACGAGCGTAGCATGACTGGCTGATTCGAGTGGGCCATGGGATGGCAGACAAGCCGATGTAGCCAAAGCTGTAGCTGTATCTGTAGCTGTATCTGTAGCTGTAGCTGTATTCATATCTGTATCTCATAGATGCGCAGCGTACTAAAAATAGTCGCTGTGATCGCGGGCGCGAGACGCCTGCCGTGAGGCGGCAATGATACCTTGGCGCGGCTGTTGCATGTTGCCAGTTGATGATGCAACAACAACAACAACAACTGCAGCAGCAGCAACCAAAACAAAAACAAAAGCCAAACGACGTAGTTGCATCGCATGCGAAAGCAAATAGCAAAACAAAAAGCCAGAAAACAGAAAACAGAAAAGATACTGAAAGGGAGAGACAGAGAAAGGGCGAGAGAGATAGAGGTAGAGATACTTGGATGGGTTTGGGCCGCTGCTTACGGCCTGGTTTTCTGCTTGTCTGGTTTTTGTTCAGATGGGCGACCAGAAAATTCGCGACGTCGAATTTCACAAGATTGCGACACAGAAACAAAAAACCAACAACAAAAATCAACTACTTCGCACTTTTGTCGCGCAATTGCAGAGATACAAATGTAAAAAACAACAAAATAAACAAGAGGGCTCTAGTCGAAAGTGCACGACTAACTGATACTCTGCTCTGCAAGTTGAATTGGTAAATAATAGTTTATGCTAAAATAATTTATGTGTTTTAATATTAAAGGATTTCTATGCCAAGGTCAAGTCCTGAAAATAACTAAATATATATATATTCTATATTTAATAAACATATATAGTGTTAAAATTAATTAATAAATAGTTTATATAAAGTATTGGGGTACTATACAAATTAATATTTTATAAACATATATAGTGTTAAAATTAATTAATAAATAGTTTATATATAATATTGGGGTACTATACAAATTAAAATTAATAAAAATTTGTATACCTAAAATAATTTTAAGAAAATATTACAAAATCAATATTTTGTAAGATTTCCACAAATGCATTAAACCGATTTTTGTTTAACCATTTTCACTGGGTAACAAGCAAGGGAAAGAGATAAATCTACTTATGTAGCTGTTGCTATATATGTAGCTGTATCTGTATCTGTATCTGTATCTGCATCTGTATCTGTATCTCGTGCTGCGCCACGTTACCTTAGCTCGCCTCGTCTGTCTTGTCTTTGGGTTGGTGGGCAACGCCAAAGGGCGGAAACTCAAGATGCTGCGCAATATGCTGCCTACGATGTGGGCTTTGATTCAGTCTCCGAGAGCTGCTGCATTTTCATATGCGAGTAAACAAAGTTATTGGAAATTTTGTATTTGCGCATTGTGTAATAGCCGCAATTGGATTTTAATTGTAGATTCGCCTCACTTTTATTGTAATTCTAAACCCAATTGCAGTTACAGTATATATATATATATATGTATATACATATGTATACCTGTACCTGTATTATGAAATGCAATTGCTGGGAATATGTATATTTATTTATAGTGTATATAAGTATTCTCTGGGGAATCGCAGCGGGTGCAGTGACTTGAACCTGCCAATTGATACGGAAGGCAGCTGGTTTGTAATGCATATTCGTGATGCCATATGATAATCAGCTGCTCACAGTTTGATTTGCCATTAGAGGCGTTCAATTATAGCCTTGGAATTGGCCAAGCGCAGCATTTTAGAGCAATGCTAATGACTATTTAATGAGTGATCATTGCAATGCACTGCAACAAGTCAGCAGCAGCAGCTACTGCAGCAGCAAAAGCAGCAGCAGTTCTCAGTAATTTGGAGAAGGGGAATTTGCTTTGTTAACTAGAGCAATTGTTGTGTCTGTTGCTCAAAAAAAAAAAAACAAAAAAACAAAAAAAAAAACAAACAAAAAAAACCTGATTGGCTTGGTTAATTATTCAACAAATTATAACCGTTCTTTCAAGTCTCATTTGCATTCGGAAAATGAACAAAAACTAATATTTATTAAATGAGCTTTTAATTTGAACTCATTTTTGCTGCTTTTCATGCATAATTAAATGTTTAATACATTTAAGTTATTTAAGTTGTTTTAACTATGTAAAATTTCAATAATTTAGGCGCTAGTGCACAATTGAAATATTTTATATATAAACAGACATCACAATCTTTAAGCCAATAGGCAAGTTTTTTAATTTTTTTTATGGAAAGTGTTGATGAGCAGAAAATAAATTCAAATTCAAAAATGTTCATTAAAAAACAGAACTATTTTTGTTTTCTTAAAACTTATAAAATTTTTATTCTATGCATTATTTAAAGCTTCCGATTTTAGTTTAACTATTAAATTTTTGTTTTTCAATTTAAATAAAATAAAATTAAAATTAAATTTTAAATATCCAATTTGTATATATTATCAAAGCTTTTAATTTAAACTCTTTATAAAATTACATTATTTATTGTAATTAAATTTCTACACGAACAAGTTTTTTTGCTTTAGAAATCAAAGACTACAATTTCTCATTTCTGATTTTGAACTATTTGCGTTGCCGTCTTAATTGTAGTTGTATTTCTATTGCAGCGCTCAATTCACCTTTTGTACTTCGCCTTACTTTCTTTAATCATGGACTGAAACTTCCGGTTTTCCCACATTCAATTGTTGCCTCGTTTGGCAGTATTTTTTCTTTGTTTGTTTTTTTTTTTTGTTGTCTACAAAAAATAACGATAACTCATGACGATTGCTTTTGCTTCGATGGAATTTCCATTTTGTAACAGTTTGTAGTGTAGTTTGCCCTCTGCCCCCAACCACCTCAGCACTCGCTTCTTTGTCTATCCCTACTCTCTCTCTCTCTCTCTCTCTCTCTCTCTCTCTTTCTCACTTTTGCTATTTTTTTTTTTTTTTTTTTGTTTGGCGTTTGTTTTTTCAAACATTAGGAATTTAATTTTTTTTCTCCCCACCAACTATCCCGTAAATAATATTTGCCGCACAAAAAGCACTCGCAAAGCACCCTTCAAAAAACAAATACAAAATATACGTAACGACAGAGGTGTAGAAGGGGGGGGTTAAATATTGGGGGTCAGGCAACTGGGAGAGAGATGACCGTCCGCCCAGCTCAGTATATGAACGAGCGGCATTTCAATCAATTGGCGGCAACAGCTGCCGCTGGCATCGTTGCTGTTGCTGCTGCTGAAGCTGCCCACGTTTTGTGGCAGCCATCTGGATGGTGGCTGATGTGGATCTGTGTGTCTCCATTGCGAGAAACTCATAAAAAGCTCCCACGTTGTCGTAACTTTCGGTCCCCCCCCCGTCGCAACACCCACCTGATCAACGTTTGTTGCTGCGGTTCGCCGCCGGCGCCTCCGCAGCAACAACAACAGCAACAACAGCAACATTAACGCCCCAACATTGCCCCCCTGCCACCGCGTCCCAGACATGGTTGCACTCAATGCGCTGCGCGTCACCTCAGTCGTTAGTGTAGGCCTCGTTTATTGTGTTGAAAATAATTTTTCGGTCTCGTGGCTGCTGCAGCAGGCATTCAGTTGGCCATGTTGCTGCCGTTGCACGCCCAAACGCAATTGTCGTCGTTTTAATTGCTGTTGCTGGCAAACGATGACATCGCCGATGCGCGTGACATTTTTTGTCGAATTTTGTCAAAACTAAGAATTTGAATTTTTGAATGCCAATCAGTAGTTCTGATCCGCAAGAGCATTAAAAGATATATCTTTTGAAGATTTTTCCGTATTTGCCCGAGATTTAGATATTTTTACTGTGAAAAACTTTAAATGGCTATATCTCGGCAATATGAAGAGATACACGTTAAATCTCTGTCGAATTTGGTCAAAACTTAGAATTGGGATTTTTGAATGCCAATCAGTATTTATGATACGCACGAGTCTAATAAGATATAGATTTCGAAGATTTGGCTGCATTTGCCAAGATATAGACGTTTTAACTTTGAAAATGTTAAATGGATCCCTATTTCCTTTTATGTTTACGTGTTGCTCTCTTGCTTTTCCTGTTTTTACCGTAAGCTGTATCTTTATCTTTTATTCCTTTACGAGAAAGAAATGAAGCGAAATTTTCTATATTAGTAGTCTCAATCTTTTTAACCCTTTTTGCATACTCCCTTTAACTCTACTTATTCTCTCTCTCTCTCTCTCTCTCCCTCTCTTTACCTTGATCCACATCTTGCCTTTCTCTCTCTATCTCTCTCTTCCTCTCTCTCTCTCTCTCCCCCGTCTTCACTCTTCTTCCGCGTAATATACTCGCTCTCTCTCATTTTGTTTCCTGCTTGTTCTACTGTCTAGCGCCTTTCTATTCGATTCTCATGAATTAATCTATACACTTAATTGTTTTATATAAATTAAATTATCCCTAGCTTGTAAGTTTTTCAAGAAGGAAAGTTGTTTGAAAATAATAATATATGTTATATCAATTTATTTTTTTTTTTTTTGAAATTAATAATTAACGGACATCAATCCGATGCCGCTGTCTTCAAACATTACCGTTTCGACAATTAGTTGTAAATAGATTTGTGCAGCGGCTCATAAATCACTTTTTTTTTATTATTTTCTTTTTGTGTGTTTTCTTTT
Source organism: Drosophila nigromelanica (assembly GCA_004149465.1). Classification (NCBI taxonomy): domain Eukaryota; kingdom Metazoa; phylum Arthropoda; class Insecta; order Diptera; family Drosophilidae; genus Drosophila; species Drosophila nigromelanica. The sequence continues at coordinate 15,274 of SCDS01000830.1, forward strand.
GTTGCATTATTGTGTTTAATTTATTTAACACCCATGAAAGGGTCTGAGGTGTGAGGGCATTTGGAAATATTATACATACAAAAAATACTGAAAGCAAATGCCGCTGAATGGGCCCCAAATGCGTCCACGTGACAGGTGTCATAACAGACGGTAAAATATGAAATTAACATACACGTGACTTTTGTCATGGGCCATAACGTGAAGTGACTAGGGGCGGGTGGGGGACATGGGGGCATGTGAGGGGGGTTTCCCTCATAATTTGTTGACACACTTTTTAGCCAGAATTTTCGTTGCGACTGCACTCGTTGCCACTTAAGGCACAACCTGTGCCCAAATATTTACAGCCCGCCGTAGCTAGTGATGAGCTCGTGATTAAGTCATCAAAATTTGAAAAAAAAAAAATGGTAATAAAAAAAACATATTTTAATATTGCAATTTTGAAAGCATCTTCATTTGTAATAATCGTGCATATTTCATGCAATTAACGGAAGCTCATAAAAAGATTAATTACGAGTCGGCCGAAAATAGTAAATGTCATAAAACTAGAACTGCAATCAATAAAAACTCATTACAAAAACTTTATTTTCTAGCTATATGACTATTTGCCATCAGCTCATAAATAATAATGGATTTTCGTAAGTGCTAATGTAAAAATATATAAAAAAAATCAATTTACAATTTACATAGATATAGTAGCAAAAAAAAAAAGTAATCACGTTAGCTTCTCTAGGCGTCAGTCGTGTGGGTCAAATGTGAGTTAAGTCGTGGAATAGACCTTACCACAAGTGGACAGTTATGCAGTTGTTAATTGATTTGTCAGCGATTCGAAGAGTTGAAAATAAATATTGGTTGAATTACAAAACGTTTTTAAGTTTATTTTGTTTGCTTATCGCACGAGACTTTGGAACTTCTGTTGAGGAAATTACTGTATATAGCTTCAAATGATCACAGCTAAAATTGAGTTTAATATGTCATTTTAATATATAATCATTGCTTCATAAACATTTTTTATTAAATTATTTTTGTTTCATTTATGCCATAATAAATATGAAATTTTTTTAATACACACAGCTGCTATCAAACAGCTACTGCCTCTAATCCAAATGGCTTAATAACCTTAAATAGGATACTTACATTTTGCCACGCCCAGTTCTCTTAAAAGATGGCTTTAATTTTTCATTTTTCTTTGCTCATTATATGTGGTTTGGATGCCACAGCTTTAGCGATAAATGAGCGCTTTTCTTTGGTTTTTTTTTTTTGCTTTTTTTTTTTTTGTAAAGTGTCACGCCCATAATAATACCGCATTTTCCGCCTAGACGTCTAAAACGATGTTTATGGCACATTTAAAAATGCATTTAAAATTGTGCGAAGTTTTCGAGTCTGGCATTTGAATATTTTAATCGACGGACAAAACGAATGCTGCCAACGTCAGGGCGTCAAAACGAAAGGTGGGTTGGGGTTGGGGTTGGGGTTGGGGGTGGGTGTTGGATTTTCATTGTATGCCTGATTCTTTGTCTTTGGGCTGGCACCATTTCCTTTCTGGCGTGTGCAACCTGCAGAGTTTAGCTTCCTTTGCTGGCTCATCGTTGGGCTGGCAAAATGATGCTGAGCGGCATGGATGAAGTTGGGTGTGTGTGTGTGTGTGTGTGGGGTAGGTTTGCTCTATGCTGCTTACTATATGGAGTGTATATTTTATGCCGCTAACAATCTCATTAAAATTTTATGCGTGCGTCTGGGCCCCATCAAGGTGATAATAGAAGGCGCGGCAGGACGAGCCGCATGCTTGATCGCCCTTCCACCCACCAACCCACCAACCCACAGCAGCCCACCCCACCCCACCCCACCCCAAGCAGACACGCCCTCTCAGCTTAGCAACTGCAAAACAATGTGAATAGGGTCACGGAGGGGTGGCAGGAAGCTAAAGAAGCCTTAAGGATGTTACTGGCTGGCAGGCGTCTAAATTGCTACAATTACGCCTAAAATGTGTGCCAAGACACAATGCAGAGTAGAACGAGGCAGTAGAGGAAACTGGGATAAAGAAACACCACCCCTTATCACACATATACACATACATACATACACATATAGAATGCCCTTAACCTACGCTAATTGCCATAATTTATTGCTTTAGGTGCAAATTGTTGGACTGCTCCGCCAATCCTCGCCAGAGTCGCCAATAATTGAATATGTCACGGCAGATGGCAGCTCCTGTTTGCTGCTGCTTTTTGCTGCTGCTTGCTGCTGCTTGCTGCTGGCGGACTGGAAAACAATTTATGTGAAATAAATTTGCATGCCAGCCGCACAACAACAACAACAACCACATTTTCCACATGATTTCTTTAAGAAATTATATATATATTTTTATACTCTGTTTTTAATATGAAAATGAGTGTGTTGGGTTTGTGTCATTTTTGTTTCATATAAAATTTATGCTTGCGTGCGATTTTTAAATCAAGCCCATTTTACTCCCTTCTCATCGCATCAATTTTCTGTTCAATATATTTATAAACAGAGTATTGCGCAATCGGTTTTTTTTCTCTCTATACTTTGGTATATGTATGCATTTTGTTTTTAATAATAATTAACACATGTCTGAAATTTGCTGTTTGCTGCATTCGATTTTACAATGCGACACGCCCACACGCCCAGACATAAAACGTCTACAATGAAAAATGCTGTGATAAAATTTATATTTTGCGAAAAAATTTCGTGGAAAACATATTCTTGTTATTATTGTTGTTCTGGTTGTTGTTGTTGTTGTTAATTCTTGTAGCCTTGCGGCGACTTTTGAAATATTGTGAATTATTGTGAAAAAATGTTGCGCATAGCCAAAATGGCCCAAATGGCCAAATGGCCAATTGCTAAATGCTGACTGCTAAATGCCAAATGAATGTGTTGCATTTTGGCTTTGGTTGCGTTACGTTTTAATTGCCAAATGGTTCAAGGCCGTCTAAAGACGTCTAAAGTGGATTTCGATGTCGCCGCCAAAATGTTGAGCCGCTTGACAGGCGCTGCATCAGCAGCAGCAGCAACAGCAGCAGCAGCAGCAGCAAAGATCCTGCCAGATCAAGACATATGGTATATATTTATATATATTTAATATAAGTGGTTGTGCACAATGTTCGACCTCAATCAACTATAAATTAAATTTTTTGTGGCATTTCTAATTTGTATTCTTTGTAATAGTTTATATTATGGCCTTAAAAAAATATTTTATTTTCGATAGTTATTTCGATATTTTAATTCGAAAAACTTTTTTAAATATCGGTTAGCAACCTTGTGAATTATTATTTGAGTATTAGCTATAAATATCTAACTTTAACTATTTTTGAACTATTATTTTCGATAGTTAGCTCGATATTTTATTTCGATAATTTTTTCTTTAAATAACGGTTAGCAATCTTGTGATTTATTATTTGAGTATTAGCTATAAATATCTAACTTGAACTATAAATTGGTTCTGTACATTTTATAGAGCCACAATTCACATTTATTACACATTTTTTGCTAAACAGCTTTTAAATCGCCATCAATTTAACTTCTGTGCAAAGAAAGAATTTAAAGCCTTTTAATTACTTGCATCCATTTATTTAATGGCAACGTTAAAAGGTAGCTGAAATCAGCTCGTGTTGTTCGAATCAGTTTTTGATGCCATCAATTTGGCAGCTTTTCCAGCTTTTCCATGTAGCTTTTGTGCCCATTCTTCGCTATCCCAGTCGGGCTTCCTGCGCCCACTTTCAATCACATCCGTTTCCAATGCGATAACAAATTATTTCCGTGCCACATTCGCATTGATTTTCCACGCTTCTTTTGGCTCTGGCAGAGTTGCAGCTCATTTAGCTAAATGAAAAATGCCAAAAAGGCTTCGTTTCTGTAGTTGTTGTTGTTGTTGTTTGTGTTGCTTTTTGATTTTGAAGGCTTTGGGTAGCAGCCAAAAAAAAAAGCTGTGCAAAACAAATGCACGACAAATGAAATAAAATGTTTTGAAGGGGTGCTCTACAAAGTGGGTGGTGAGGGGTTGGGGGCCACTTTGATTGCATATAGTAATCATCTGCCAATGGCCAAGGATTTTTCCATTGCAAGTCGAGCAACACCCTCGTTGTGAAAATTTCTTATGAAATCGAAACAATTTGCAATAATGTATCTTATGTCATTGCACGCGTAGTTGAGGCGACCACGCCCCCAAAAAAAAAGAAAATGAAAATAAAAAAAAATGAGAAAAATCCACTACCCATAAAATCTCGCCGCTAAGTCAAACAGAAAGTCAACCTCAACCCTTCAACAGCCACTGGAAATTACATTATGTTCGAGTTGTGAGTGGGAGGGGGCGGGGGTAAGGGTCAGGGGTTGACAGCTGTGAAGCTGGACATGGACATGGAGCTCCGGGCATTTGCTGCACGCAATGTCAACATCATCAGCAACAACAACAACAACAATATCGGGTATCGAATACGGAGTATCGGCTGCAATTCAATTTCCTTTGATTTGATTCGCCTGCCGATTTCGCGTTGTGTATTCTTTGCTTTTTATTATTTTAAGCCAAAATGTTTTTGGTTTTTTCGGTTTGTGTGTGTGTGTGTGTGTGTGCGGAATTGTTTAAGCTCTGGCTAGAGCTGGTCGCAACTGTTTGAAGTTGATCAAATGTAAGAGGTCAAGCTGTCAGTTGCCAGAGCTGTCCATGAAACTAAAGTCCACAACTTGGCAGCTTGGCAGAATACGAGATTGTTCTAGGAAAGAACTTGTGCTGCAAAAGGAATTTTTGTTCCATTTACAATTTATTTTTACACTCGTTCACAAAATGTAAAGAGTACATTGGGTTTAACCAATGTCCGTCTAAAAAAAATTTATTTTTCAAAATGTCGAATTTTTAATATATATTTTTAATCAATTGTGTTTTTCACTAGTTTGATTATACATTTAACTTATATAGATTATTGAAATTACATTTTATCTAAAATTTTTATTGGGTAAAAAATTGTTTATAAAAAAATATATTTTAAAATTTGAACAATTTGAACAATTTATATTATTTTTTTTTTTATTGATTGTTATTGTGCACAAAAATAACATTAAAAACTTTCGGATGTGGTTAAGCTTAATTTAAATAATCATGTCAAAATTTAAAAGTATTTTGAAATGTAAAACATAACGTTGTTAAAAACCGATTTTTTAGTTTAATGGCTTTTTGTGCTCTAATAATATTTGGTTGTTATTTCACGAGTATTACGCTGTCGGCTAAGCTCGATCAAAAAGTTTTTTTTTTTTTTTGATTTTTCCTTGATTAAGAAAACAACACTTTTACATTATAATTTTGTGTTGTAAATTTGCTGTAAATTTACTGTAAATTGCATTTCAGAAAAATAAGTATATTTCTAAGCAGCGCTTAATGCGAAAGCTAACAAACGCAGCATAAATTCGTATAATTGGTTCGGAACTGGTAAAATAAGCTGGAATAGAAAAGCTAACAAATTGAAAATAATTTTCAAAAATTAATTATCAAAGCCAGCAAGCAAAATGAATTTTCTAAGATTCAATATATACATACTATATATTCATACTTTTGGTGTTTGCAGTTAAGAACTCGACAAATGTTCAACTTCTCAGATAGGACATAAGCGTTACATTGCGCTACAGGCTTTTACATTAAACCAGTTTGTATGTTTTATTCGTTCGCCCACATCCGTGACTTTGGCTAACAAGATATTCACATTCGACTGCAACAAGCGTTTTTTTTTGGACATCTTTTGGCAATTCCTTGTCCCAGACATTGTTCATAATCAGCGAGGATGGTCCAGGATGCTGTCTCTTTGGCTGTCCTGTCTGACATGATTTACATTTTTCAGCCATATAAAATTCTATTTTATGTGAACTTTGTTTAACAGCAGTCGTCGTCGTCGTCGTCGTCGTCGTTTCAGTTCCAGTCCAAAGGCCATCGAAAAGGCAGCAGCCATAAAAAAAAAAAAACAGCACACATAATAAAAGAAAAAGCAAAAGAAAGCGACTGCGTTGCACGGGGCGTATGTGTGATGTGGCTGTGATGAAACTGTCCTCAGCTAAGCTGAGCCAATGCTGCTGAATGCTGCTAGCTGCTAGCAACAAGCTACATGCGGATCATGTCCTTGTAAACACGCCATAAAAGCTGTCAGAACATGTATTCCGACATGTCGATAAGTCGGCAGCGGGTTCAAGAGTCGCCCCAACAACGACAACAACGACAACAACGACGACAACGAGAACGACAACGATGGCGAGCGTCAAATGGAAGCCCTGAATGGGAGCTGGTAGCAATGTTGGCGACAGCTAACAGTGCCAGCGTCCGACAGTCTCCGGCTGTTGGCTTTGATTTTTGGGCCAGGCCAGCATTGAGGAAGTAAAAGTCAAAATGCTTTGGGCGCGGCCGCCTTTCTCGTCTGCTTGTCTGTCGTCCGTCTGTTGTCGTTGTCAGAGGCCAGACAGCCAACCAATTGCCAGTTTATTACTTACAATTTATTGGGAAAACAGTAAATGGCGCTGGTCTAAAGGCAGCAGCAGGGGTTAGCCTGCCGTTAGCTGGTAGCTGGTAGCTGTTAGCTGGCAGCAACTCCCACAGCGCTGACGTCGACGCCGGCAGCCGTAAAAACTCAGCTAGCAAATATAAATAAATACAAATAAAAGCAAATAGATTGCGAAAAATATTCATGCGGCGAATTCGCAGCAGCAACAACAACAACAACAGCAGCAGCAGCAGCAGCAGCAGCAGCAGCGTCTCCTGAGTCTGTTGGGGCAGAAAAACAAATGTTGCAGCTGTGAAGAGCCAGCCAGAGAGGAGTAGGAGTGCTATTGTAATGGGCCCAAACAAATGGGTTAAACAAATGAGGTACACCAAAAGAAACTGGTTTTTTGTGAAAGAATGCGATTTTCAAATAATTTTAATTTGTGGGTGGAAAATGTTCCGAGAAAGGGGTTGCTTCTAACTTGTTTAAAAACAATATGGTAAGGCAATAGTAAAGGGGGAAAAAATGTTATTTAAATACAAACATTTGATAAGAATAAGGCAATAATTGTTTTCAAAATTTCAGAAATATTAAAAAAAAGTTTAAAAGTAAAAAATACATTTAAAAATTAATAACAAAAATAAAACTGGCTGTTCAGACGATTAACTAATATATAACTAAAACTAAATCTATAATTAATTCATAGTTAATATTTACAATAAATTTCGGCCAGTGTAGACACATATATTAAAATTCGTTCAGTTGACCAAAGTAGTACACATATCCTTCTACAAGGACCAGCTCGCTGTTTCGCCTTGGCAAATGCCAATAAATCTGCTGATGCTCAGTTTTATTTCTTTTGTAAATCATATTAAATGAATTGCAATGAATTATGGATACAAATGCATATGTGCGTGCATGTGTGTGTGTGTGTGTGTGTGTTGTTTCGCGGCTTACAATGCAGAACGGCCAATAGCACTGCTGGCGGCCATTGTCGGCGCCCAGCTGGTTTTTGTGTGTGTGTGTGTGTGTGACATACATATGTATATGGCCTGATCAGGATTGTTGATAGCACTGCAGTGATATTTTTATTTATTTATTTTATATTATTTATGCCATTTTAATATTTAAAATGATGCTATTTTTCACATTTTATTACCAATTTATTTTGCGAATACGTCGCGCCAGCCACGCCTTCAAATTGTCCATTTATGCCGTTGTAAGGGTCAAACGAGAGAGAGGGAAAGCCAGAGAGAGAGAGAGATAGAGAGAACTGCGTTGTCTGTGCAAAATTTGCTTGAAAATTCCATTGCATTTATTATAATAATTATATATAATAATAATATGTTTGTAATTTGTTTTAATGGCCATTCAAGTTAATGCGAGTCGAGAGAGAAATAAAAGCACACAAAAAACGGCACAACTTTTGATTATACCTACACCAGAGGCTATATACGACGTATGTAAAACATGTAACGGGCTTGCAAACTTCATTTAAATATATATTGATATTCTTAATTAACATTGAAGAGTGAAATTAGTTTTCGGTTGAATAAATAAAAAAACTATATATATTTGTTTTGTGAGTATAATTGTTATAGTATTTGATGGTCGATCCGTTTCGTTTTTGAGCACTGCATGTGGATGCTCTGTTAACAAAGTAAATCGAGTATATTGGCTTTGTGTTTATACTATTAAAGCATGTCAGATAAATTATTAAAATATTTTGTTCTCACAGTTTTAGAAATAAATTGAACAAATCTAATTTTGTAGATTTCTGACAAGCTTCTCCAATTCAGCAATATATATATGTATATATATATATATATAAATATATATTTGCTACTCTTACAATTGAAGATTGCAAGCCGAGTTTTGTAAACACAGTAAACAGAGTATTGCGCTGTCGGTTACAGCCGGCCTTACCTGTTTTTTTCTCTTTTTTTTTGGCACTGTGGTTGGACTTATTATGAATTTAGCCTCACGCGGCTCATTTGCTGCTCTGCTGTGGCTGACATTTAATTACTTTTCTCGACTTTAGCACTTTTTGCATTCGCTAAATGCACTTTAAGCTGCGCCGCCCATCGGCGGGGCGTGGTCGGGTCAACGGAGGCATAATTACCTGACGGGCAGCCTCGTCGCCGTCGCCGTCGCCGTCGTCGTCGTCGTGGTGGTGGTAATATTTTGCTGACTTAGGGCATGTCCATTAACATTTTAATACGATTTAATAAACATGAGAGCTCCACACTCACATAAATTACAATGCATGGCCGGGCGTACAACGGTTCGTATGAGCGATGTCGCTAAGCGAATTTCATCAGTCATTAAATGCAAAAGGTTTACCCCGAAGGGGGCATAATACACAGCAATTGGGGTCGCCAATAAAAAGCCGAAGGGTGCACAAAAACCATACCAAACATGTATTAGCCGAGAAAATTCGCCAAGAATATAAATATGATTTGTTTTGGTTTTCATGAGGCAGCTTTTTTTTTTAGAAAATATGTTTCGCTATAATTAAACAATAATATTATTAAAAAATAATGAAAAAAAGAGTGCAGGAAAAATATGTTTATGCTATTGATATAGCTTATCATTACCGAGAATTTTAGTCAGCTGGCTGTGTAAACAATTTGTTGGTTACGAAGCTCACACATAACCGCATTGTAATCACAAACCAGATCCAATAATATGTCGTTCGGCCAGTGGATAAATGCTTTTTTTTTTGTATATATATACATATTTTTTATGGTTTTTATTTACATTGATAGCTGGGCACACAATCGGATAGATGTCAGTTCTGAGAATATCTGCAGCCAAGTGGAGACTTCCGTTCCAGCACTGGATTTGTAAACATTTGCTGATAAGAATCCGTTTCTATATAGTAGTGTCTACACCCCTATATAGTACCATAGCATACTATTTATCACAGCCAAGTGGGTGCATTAAACTAGGTGCATTAGTCATGCCCGATACGCAGAAATCATATATATACATACATATATATAGATTTCTTTTTTAGCTCAATTCAATATTTGCATTTGCCCTATCGTAAAGCAAATTTTGCATCATAAACTTGGGCCACCCTATAGTATATGTACGCATATATATATGGATGTATGTGTGCATGTGTATGTAAATATGTAGGTGCTACAACTTAACGCCTCGCTGCTGACGTCACAACTGAGTTTGTGGGCAATTGGTTTTATTTGCATTTGTGTAAAATTTGTTTGACGTTTTTAGTTTTTGTTCTTTATTTATTTTTGTATAATATTTTGTTGCTGCTGTTGTTATTGTTATTGCTATTGTTATTGCAATTTGATTATTATCTCTATCTATTGACGTCAATTTATTTTTGTTTTGTTCTCGCATGTGGATGCGGCTGACGTTGCGGGGGAGAAGGTCGACCATTGATCTCTACCTTAATCTCTCTCTATATTCTGCTGGCTACATAATTATATGTTTTTTGTGTTGTGTGCAGTACTTAGTCGTAATATGTTTATTTTTGCTTAAAATTAACTTAAACTCTTGTGCGCGAAACAAAGAAACTACAGCAACAGCAACAACAACAACAACAACAACAAATACAACAAACAATGCTATGAAAAAAATTCGCACATTGCGTCCTCGACAGCTTCGCAGAATTCATTTATCAGAGCTCCACGAACATTTGTTAATGCTGTTCAATTGTTTCTATTTCTATTCTGTCAAAAGACGAGCGTCATTATACTCTACCAGAAATGTAAACAACTCTTAGTCATGCAATATGCAACAATTACAGGAAGTTGAAAATATATAGCTACATATATATGTATATAATTATATTTAGCAGATAGCTAAAATTAATTCTGAATGAATACATTGAGTAAAAATTAATTATTTGTTTGAACAAAGTTCGACAAGAAAAATATTTATTATACATGTTAGGAAGATAAGAAAATTTTAATATTAGAATGATTTCAATTATATATAGACACTATTCACCAACATGAATCTAACTAGTCTAATTACTGTATTTTTGTTTTTAAAATAATTTTTTAGTCTGGAGTTCGAGATATTTATTTTAATATTCAGATGCTCTTAATAATTTTTTAATGAATCTGAAACCGTAAATTGTTAAAATTTTAATTATTTTTAGTTTTCTTTTAATCTTTTATTATTTTTTTTTATTTTTAAAAACATTTTGTAGTGTATATTTAATTCATTGCGTCTCCAATTGTTTTGCCATTGATATTTTAGCCATTTTGGCACATGTTTTGATTATTTTTTATGAAAATTAAAATGCGTTTGCTTGTAATTGAGTCTGTGAGAGACAATGTGTGCTCACATCTCTGCTCGGTGTATTTGTGTCTGAGGCACGCTTTTCCTGGAAACGTGCGCTCATTGCCATTTCCAGCCATGCTCATCATCGTGCTGATGAGGTAATCTTTCTATTGTCGTGCGTTGGAGCAAAGAGCATTCCCATTCGCATTCGCATTCGCATTCACATTCGCATTCGCATTCTGGGGCTTGGGTTGGGTCTGAACTCGTATCTGCCAGTCAGTCAATTACTCAATTTGATTTTGCAATTAACAGCTGTTTCGCAGAATGGACTCAAACACAGACAGACAGACAGACAGACTCTGGACGTGGACGTGGACGCTGACTAAGGCACTTGAAATGCCTCCAGACCTCGATGCGATCCGATGCGAAATTAACGCCTCCTGTGGCCTGCTGGCAAAAACAGCTGTCTGGCCTAATTGAAATTAGGATTGGCATGTGTTTACTTAGTGACTTGGAAAAGTGCATTCGAGTTACTTCGAGTTACTTCGACAATCATTGCAAGTGCATTTGCACACATTGTAACTGTTTCCGTGTGTGGTCTAACAGGAATTAAGCGAATGAGCTTTGTTGAGAACAGAGAAAACTTATCTATGATTAAATGCCTGGGTAAATCAAAAATTCAGCAACTTTAAAGAACTATCTTCAGCATATACTTATTCCATTGAATATTCTCATAATTCAATTCGGTTGAAAAAATACAAAAAAAAAAAAAAAAACCCGACTGCACCTGCAATAATTTATTAAATTATGCATATGAATATGCCGAATATATGTTTTAACTCATGATTGATGCTGCCAACGGGCACTGTTTGCAATCTGAATACAGGTGTACAGATCGAATATTCGATTATGAATGCCATTCATGCATCTTACTCAAATTACCAAAAAGAGTATATGTATACAAAATGCGAAAAAAAATCATATTGAATGTGCAATTTAAAAATGGTGTGACATAAATCAATTCATGCGCTAATTAAAAACATGTTAATTGTGAAATATTAACGAAAAGAACAACAACATTGGCATATATGATAATTTACTGCACATTTCGTTGTATTCATGTTTATTCATTCACAATTCAAACGCAAATAAAATTGACAAATGTGAGATTTAAAATAAATAACTCTTGACATATGCCACAGCGCAAGTATCTCAAAACTGTATATGTATCTTCAAGATACAACCAGCTAGAAATAAAGTCACCAACCAGTTTAGGCATCGGCGACCTTCGTGCTCATTATGATATCGCCATGCAAAAGCACACAAAAGTTGCGCCAAATTTTAACAAAAGATGCTCAAATTAATGAGCAACAAGAGTGCTTGACTTGAAAATACCCTGCTTGCAAATGTGTTTTAATTTTGATTTAGAATTAATTATCAACTGTTTATTATCGATTACGTGGTTTCTTAGCTTTTAACGGGGATTTTTATTTTTTGATTGTTTTTGTACGAAGTTCACAAAATTAACTTTTGAAGCTCTTTATTTAAAGATTAAAATGATCAGATACTAGATCAATTTAATCAATTCGAAAGAGCTTCAAAAGTTAATTTTGTGAACTTCGAGCAATAACAACAACGATGAAAAAAAATCCCCTTTAAGCGCTAAGAAACTACGTAATAGATAATAAACATTTGCAATGCACTTGTTAATGAAGTTAATGATGTTGTTGTGTGCGATTCGTGCCAAGGTGCAAGCGTCGTGCATCTAACAGATACCAAAAAGCAACTGCTACTCACAGATGCGCCGACAACCAAAGGTAAAACAGAGAGAGAGAGAGAGAGAGAGAGAGAGAGCGAGCGAGAGAGAGATAGAGAGGGAGCGAGCGAGAAGGAAGCGGCAGCAGCGAAAATGCAAAGCAAAGCGCAATGTGTCAAAAACAAACGATGCAAGCAAAACAAATCAGCGAATAACAACAACTGCAATCGCAACAACAACAACAACAACAACAATAACAATTTTTGACGTCGTAACTTTGCTTCTTTTGGCACACTGGCGCAACGAGCGCATCTAATGAGGCCGACCCGCAGACGTAGGCCCACAGGCCCAACCACACGTCAAATTGAATAGAAACCCTAAGAATAGCCGATACAGAGATACCCTGTGAAGAGATACATATACAGATACATTTACAGATACAAATACAGAGATACATTCAGCGAAAACTGCTCTTAAATTCATAACACATAAAAGTTTTCAGGCTTGATTAATCTTAAATACAAGATGAAATTAAGTACAAAAGACAAAAACAATTTGTTTAAATTATGAATTTAAATTTAAACATGTAAAAAAATTTAATTGAAATTTTTAAAAATATAAATTCTAATGTTTGAATTTTTAAAATTAATTGAGTTTGGTATTTAGAAATTTTTGGAATTAGAAAAAAAGTAACTTAATTAGCTTTCCATCCATTTCAGTACAAAATTCGGGATTCAATTTTTATAAATTTCGATAGTTGCTCTTCTGGATAGATATGAAATATCAAAACTGAAGTGTTGCTCAACAAATGTGTCACATGATTGCCCTAAAAATTGAGCATAGCCATTGTAACTAATTGAGTGTAGGGTGTAAAACAAACTGACGCAGCTCCAGCGATATCGTGACGTCTGACGCCAGCATTGTCGACGTTGGCTAATGAATGAATTCCGAGAAGCGAAGCGAGCAAATCAAAAACCCAGCTAGCGATACGCGCATGACAATTTGCTTTAACTGCCCCGCCCCTCCCTTCCTCCCTCACTCCCTCCCACCCTATCGCACCTTTGAATTTCTGTAAGTATTTTAGTTGCTGCATTTGTATTCTTCAATCGTCTGATTAAATTATCAGCCCGAATGGACATTTGCATCATTTGCTGCAATTCATCGTTGCTCCCCCAAGTTGCCGAATTTTCAGCGAATTTCTTGCACTCCCAGTTTCCAGTTGCCCGTTTCCAGTTCCTCGATGTTTACACACGGAATATACACACACACATAACGGTTCGGTCTGGGTGTCCAGGTTGATATATGATAATCGTCGGCACATGCTAGTTTGGGTGCTGGGTGCTGGGTGCCTGGCTTGGCGCAGGGGCGGGGGTGAATGTTCGTTCAGGTTCCAGTTTAATAAATTCGCTCTTCCAAAAAATAAAGATAAACAACAATTGTGCGATTAAGCTTCAAGAACCGTTACTTTCGCATATGTATTAACTCGCGTGTGTGTGTGTGTGTGTGTGTATTTTTAGCAAAGCGGTTTTGAAATTTTTCAGGTGCGTTTCGTCATTGCCTCAACGAAAGTTAAGAGTCGATCTAAACAGCTTTGAATGCGAGTGAAAGTGGATTTCTTACAGCCGAGTGACTCTGCAATAAAAGTATCTTATATTGCGCTGTAAAATACTTAATTAGCTAAAAACAATTATTAGCCACAAAATTGTGAAATGTTTTTAGTCGAATCCTATTTATAGAGACGAATTTATGGCTAAAATTTACAGTACAAGTTGCACTCAGATTTCTTTTTGAATAGAAAACGATATATTTATTTGAATTTTTTCTACTCGCAAAATTTGCTCGTTTTTTGCTTTTAAATACTTACTAGTTATGATGTATTTTTCCATGGTTGCCTTTTAACCTGCTCGATTAAACGTCTGGCGATAATATATTTTCTGCTGGTTGGTTCAGAGTCCAAAATTCACAAAAAAAAAAAAAAATTCTTCATGTTCGTTCTTAAATGATAGTGTGTAAATATATAAATCAATATTTGTTTTTTTTAGTCTAGCATAGTTAATTACCAAGAACTTAGCTACTAACTATTCAATTTTATTATAGCTGCCAGATAATTATTGCCTTTCAAAATGCTGTAATATAGATAAATTTATGTAAGATAAAACTTGATATTATATCAAATAAACCAAGCTTTGAAATGCTAATATCGGATGCATATGTTAGATATAATAATAATAACATTCACACATACATATATATGCGCGATATAGTATTTTATAATTATTTATTGAATATTTAATAATAATATTAATACCTTATGTCGGAAAGTGTATTTAATTTCGGTCTATTTAATTGCTGTCTTGCTTAATTTGACATTTGCTTTGTCAGCATTTTAAATTCCAAACCGAAACTCAATCTTAATTTCATATATTGTATACATATTTATGTGTTTTGTTACGTATTTTGTTTGCCGTTATATTATTATTAATATTTGCAATTGGGTTAAGGAATTATTCCAACAGATTTTGTTCTTTGTTTTTGTTTTGTTTCACATTTGTGGTACTTGTTTTTTTTTTTGTTGTTTTTTATTGCACTTTTCTCACATTTTAATTTATAATCCTATTGTTGCTCCTGTTGTTGTTGTACTTGAGGCAATTTTATTTTATTTTATTTTTATTTGTGTCTTTTGTTGTTGTTGTTGTTGTTGTTTTTTCTTGCATTATTTATATAAATTGTTACTGCTGACGGTTATTCGTCAATTTGTTAGCACATTTTGTTGTTGTTGTTGTTGTTGTTGTTGCCTGCTGGCTTTTGTTTTTGTTGATATTGTGTCTCATTGCCAGTCGTTTTTTGTGTTTTGATTACGCAAATTAAACGCGTCTAGACGGCCAGACGTCCAACCGAACGGTGGGCGGTGCCAAGAGAGACGAATGTAACGGTTGCCGAGGTAGGGGCAGGGACAGGGGCACGGGCAGGGGCAGGGACAGGGGCAAGTAGGGCGGCTCGACCACCCAGCTCCGCTCAGGCAGACATTCTGACCGAGTGACCAATGGCTTATGCAATTGAACCTAGAATTATGGCAGCCATGGATTTATGTATTATTTTTTTTCTCTCTCTTTTTGTTTCTTTTTTTTTTTTGTTTTTTTACATTTTATTTTGGGCTTAATCGAGGCCGGGTCGAGGTGTTTATGTAACGGCACAAAACAAAAAGTTGGTCGTTAGGTCGTCTTCGAGTGAAATTTGCTGTTGTTGTCTTTGTGGCAATTGTTATGTGGAATTCGCAGCGACAACGAAATGCAAACAAAATAAATAAACGAGCGACCAAAGTGCAAATAATTATGCGGAATTTCTGGCGTCAGAGTATCGTCGACTTGACAAAACGACAACGCTGCTCTTGGCCCTGGTCAGGGCTGAGATCTAATCTACGTGTGTACCCAAAATATATACATATATAAATATACATATGTACATATGTACGTGCTTTCAATGCTCTAAAATGTAGAGTTTTTAAGCACATACATATGTACATTGGTATTTGTATTAACTAAGCTGTGCATTAAATGGTATCATTTGAAAACAAGATATATTAAAATCAATTACATATACGCAAGCTGATCATTTTTAAAAAATAAATTTAGATAATATGACAAAGTACAAATATATAAGCTATAATTAATAAAAATATGGGATGTGGCCCTTTATCCAGCGAACACAGTATTTTTTGTATATATACTTTATATGTACATACATATATACATATATATATATTCTGTTAAAAATATTGGAATTCTTTCGAACCCAATTTTAATTTTTTTTTAAAAGGCTTAAAAATAAATAATAATCAATAAAAAATTAGCACATTTTAATAATAATTTTAATATATAGATTTTATCCCTACAGCAAATTTTTTTTTTATAATTTTAAATATAATTTGATTTATTTGCTTGAAAAGGTTTTTAGTAAGATATTAGGAAGGTAATAAAATAACTACGAGTGTGCATATTATTTTTGTATAGTTAAAAAAAAACATGAGTTGCAATGCTTTTTCTTGCATTTTTTGTTAAAAGCAAATTTAAGTCTTGCATATTTTATTTATAGCAATTCTGATTGGTGGCAGTTAATATATGGGAAAACTAATGATAAATACAATAATTGCCTTTTTCATAGAAATGTAAGTTAAAAATACAAATGTAAATAAATTTATATAAATTTACATATATATTTTTTGAAATCCCTAGAGAACGCTCATATCGCAATTTTAAGTGCAGAGCATTGCATATTTCGTAAAAAAAAAGCGCCAATGTATTTATTTGCGGTTTTTTGTTGTTGTTATTTTTGTTGTGGCTGGCTTTATTTTTCTGAGAAAATTTGACGCGTACGTGTGACATATTTTTCTGGAGGCGCCGCCGATAAGGCGCTCAGACGGCAACAGTAACAACAACAATCGGCGACAACAATCCCACAGATACAGATACAGATACTGATACCAGGCACCGGCAATGGCACTGGCCCTGGTACTGGCACTGGCACTGCCAGTTGTCGTTACTATTGTTATTGTTGTGGGTATATAGTAGTAGTTGGCATACTGGATATATACATATATATATATATATATTCGTGGTTGGCATTCAAGCGCCGCCTGTTGAAATTGTGAGTTCCCTCCCCAATGTTCAATCGCGAAATACACGTTCGTCTTTGTCCGAGCAGCGCCATCAACAATCTTTGTTGTAAATAATTACGGCAAAGTCGCATAAAACGCAAATTGTGACTAATAAAAAGACGACGACAGCGACGATGTCAAGTGGAAGGCACATACTTCAGCTGTACTGGGAATTTCGCGTGGGGATTCCGGGCCACAGTCGATAAGTCGCAATCGATGCGTATGATTTATGCACGTTTATACACTGGGCGAAACAATTAAGTGCTGTCATTTTGAGTACAAGTCCTTTCAAGATATACGTTTATCAAGCTTGAAAAATATAAAGATTTTTTATCGAGTCAAAACGTTCACGATCAAAAAATTTTAAATACAAGAAATAAATACAAGTTGGCAAATCAAGAAAATATTTTACTTCCTTTGAAAATATTTTATGTTTGCTTATATAGTTAATATTATTATAAAAAAGTATTTTCGACTTTATAGGAACCCTTTTCTTAATTTTTGATCAACTTTAGAATCGTATATAAAGTGTATTTCAATAATAAATTAAAACATAGTAAATTTAAAACACTTTGTTTTAGTGTATTTACATAAGTAAATTACAACTTACAACTTTAGAATCGTATATAAAGTGTATTTCAACAATAAATTAAAACTTATTAAATTGGAACACTTTCTTTGAGTGTATTTACATAAGTAAATTACAATAAAAATCGGAAAACAATGAGATTGAGAGCAAGGAGCAGCGGTGTCTCGAAGGTCGTTAGCCGGCAACGACCACGCGCGTCCTGTTGGATAATTAAGTTGGGCTCAACCTCAACCTAAATACGAGTGGCCCCAAGTACACAACTGGGCGGCCATATCACTTACTTGTATTTCCGTCGCCTTTGTGGGCGCTTTAATTGCCACAGCCAGCCAAAGAACTGGACGTGAGCTGGACGTCGGGTATAGACAACCAGCAGGGGCGGGGAGCAGGGGGTGGGCAGGGGGGGGGGGGGCAGTGGCCAACGGAGCAGCGCATAAAGTGAATGTCGTATCAAAATGTGCAGTTTGTGTTTATTCAGCGTAAAATGAAATTATCATCGTCATATTCAATTATAGTCCGAGTGCATGAGAGCAGCTCCTTTCCCACATACTGCCCAGCCCTCCATGTGGGTCTGTTCGTTGACCCGCTTATCCCTGTGGGCGCTGTGAAGGACGCGCCCAAACAAGCATCTGTCTATCCGTATAAGCAAACGAATATACGAATATGTATGTACGTATGTACGTACGTACAAAAGGATTGTCGGATTGTGTCGGACTGGGCCGTAGGCGTTGAACTGATGTTTGTGGATTGAGGTTGCTCATGCGGATAAACTGGCCAAATTGAATTGAATTAAAATTCAACTGCAACATTTCAAATATCCGCAGTGGCAACAAATTACCAATTCACAAACACATCATTTTGTCATATCGAAACCTTTAATTATCTGCTTACCAGTGAAATGGTTGATATTTCAATTAAAGCGTAAATAATTTATTGAGTTCTTTTGAATATAATTTTTCTTTCATTTCTCACGTTTTTTTTAAATTTTTTATTTTAATTCACATTAACTTATATAGTATAATTTTTCTATTTTTAGCATGACCTTTCTATGCGATTCTCAAGACATCAAGTAAGTAATAATCAATTATATAATATTTTCTTTTACATCCGCATCGTAGTTGGTTTTAAGTATGACAATTAATATTTATATAAAATGCGATATTTATGCTGTGTTAATCCACAACAAACCTATTAAAAACTATAAAAGCGCAGTCAATAAACGCACACATTTGGGCCGTAGTGTAGTTATGGCCCATATACGCCACTTATAAATGGGCTTCCTCATCTCTAACAGGCAGCTCCAATTTCGTGTGGATGTCGCCAAATGAGGCGTGGCAGATTTGCGGGGGGAGGTGGGTAAAAGTAAATTTAAAAAATTACACGCGCAATGATTTTTATTGCATTTGATGAACATTTAATTTTGATTTAATTTTTAATGAGATTTACGGCCTGAACTGCGTTTGTGTTTTTTTTTTGTATTTTATTTTGTTTTGCCTCCCTTCTTGTTTTTGGGCCTGTCAGAATAAGTTTGTGAGTGATGTTTTTTTATTGGATTGCGTTGGGGGACGGGGGCTACGTGATAATCGCCGATTACTGTCATTATTGCGGCCACCCACAGACAGAAAAGCCGCTGCCGATGGCAAAATAGTCGTAAAACATAAATAACAGCAACAACAGCAACAGCAACAACAACAACAATACCTAATAAGAGCCATCGCGTTGTAAATAAATAAATTGAGGCGAAATACAATAAAATTAAATTAAATAAAATCAAATAAAATAGACAAAGTGAGCGAAAGAGCAAAACAATTGAGTTGGTGGTTATTCAATGTGAAACATTGGCAGCTGCATTTGGCCAAATTGGCATGTGGCTTATTTATTTATTTGCGTAAAATTTAATAGCAACAAAAACAGCAACAGCAGCAGCAGCAGCAGCAGCAGCAATTGCTGCAGTCAGTTGCTGCGCAATGCAAATAAACAAATTAACTCGAAATATCATTGAATTTGATATGCATGTATTGGTGTGTGTGTGTGTGTATATGATTGTTTAATGTAATTGTTTTGTTTACCTTTATTGCTGTTGTTTTCCAATGCAATTTACAAAATGATGCGGCTACAGTAGCTGGTTGCAGCAGCTGCACTAACTCAATTATTTTAATTAAACTTGATGACTGACTAACTGATCATCGATTACACGGAAGAGTCTTAGCCTTGCGCTCTTTAAATACCCTTCCAGGGGGATGTTCTCTTAAATGATACCTCGCAAAAATTTTGTTCTTGAAAATTTTACATGTTGTATTTATTTAAATTACAAATCATGACGAATTTACTTTTTTTATATTTCTATTATTGTTTGTAAAAACTAAAATGATAAAACTTTGCCTATTGAACAATTTTTGTTTCCGAAAAATTTCAAAGTTTTTTTTTTACCAAAAATCTAATTTAAAAATAAATTAAATTTTGACAAAGTTATGCAAGTTAACAAGTAATTAACAATTGTGATGTGATTTTAAAACCCGACATAATTATGGAGGAATTTTAATGTTAACAAGCTGAATAAATTTATGTTAGAGGTGTGATTCGAACACTTCTTTAGGGTATTTAATATTCAGTAGACGATGTTTGCAATAACTTCCTGCTCACCATTTTCAGCATACAACATATTTCTATTTGATTAAAAGCGAGAGATTTTTTTTTTTGTTTTTTTTTTTTTTTAGCAATATTGCATACTATTAGGAACTACAACAAGAACAATGCTCACTGTTGACAGTGCCAGATTGACATATTGACTCTGGGATTGGCTGACTGACAGAAGCTATTAATTTATTAATAGACTCGCCAAAACATGCAATCGTCGAGCGGGCGCCAATTAGGCGATTGTCAACAAATAATTGTATAAATAATAACAATGGAAAAAAAAAATTAAAATAATAAAATAATTGTATTTTAAATGTTGATATGGCGCCTGGAAATGTATAATACAATGTAGTTTGGTTTTAATTAGGAGCACAGATTTGCGATCGATTTGTGCTGGCATGTAGGGAAATGTGGTACCGCCTTCCAGATACCCATCATAATATACAAGCTTGTTTTGAATGTGTGGAATTTGCCTCAAACCTTGCCAAATATTTGCTATATATACGCTAGTTGTTCCATTGGCTCCATAGTCGACTTCAATTGTTTCTCGCAGCTGGTGCAATGAAAATCCCCACCTCAGTTTTAGTTTTGGCTACGCTAGCGCTGTTACTGGTAAGTGCTTGATATTGATTTAAAATTTATTAGTTTCATATTCGTTCAATATTCCTATATAGTCGTTAAATTTCGCGTCAGCTTAAAGTTGATATGGCTTTTAAATCCATAGCTCCCATATTTCAAACTCCCATAACTTTGTCAAAACTGAACCGATTTTCATGTTTAATGGCATTTTG
>SCDS01000831.1:0-39146 GCA_004149465.1 Drosophila nigromelanica
GCAGAGAGCTATTATTAGAATCTTTGTTTTATTCATCATTTTAGCACCGTTACTTAATGGTAGTCTGCAATGCCAGCATCGAAAGTTAAAAACAGTTTTTGCCACGTAGTGTATTTTGCACCTTGGCTGAACTTTCCTTACGCTGGCGTTGATAAACGAATTTTGTTAGTTTACTTTGCTTATTTTAATGCTAAGGGTGCAGTGTGGCATCTACCGCTGCCACATCTTCGCTGCGGCATCTGATGTGGTCCACCTCCGCCAGTCTGTCCGTCCGTCCTCATGGTCACTGTTGCTTTTGGTTTTGCATAGCCTCGGCTCGTATACTAAGCATATCTTACAAGTTGCAGCTGCTGTTGTTTTTTATAGCCAAAGAAAGAGTGAACGAGAGATAGGGGAATAGAGAGAGAGAGAGTGAGAGAGTGCAATTTAAGAGCTATACTTAAGTATGCCCAGTAGGTTACCAGCGACTCTCCTTATATATCTCCTTCTCCCTCTCTCTTTCTCTCTCTCTCTCTCTCTCTGTGTCTAATTGAGTCTTTGCTTAAATTAACGTTATAGCTTTATTTCCATAATCATGCAATTAAAGCATTTTTATGAGTTGATTTAACCTATTTGCCCTAAGAATTCGCTCCTTCATTGGGAAACATCTTATTTAATCACCATTGGAATACTTAATGTTTGCTACCAAGCCTGCAGACTGGTTTCTAACATAAAGTTTCGAGTCCGACATTTTATTTTGAAATATTGATGTTAATCAGAAATGAACATCGATATTCTACATTTACATAGGCATGTATCAAAAACAAATATAATGTCAAAACTAAACCGATGTTGCTAAAGAATGGCTTTTTATTAACGGTAGATTAATTCTGCATTTATAAGTAGAAACAAAACGATTGCTCCAAAATTCAAAACGTATGTTTTAAAATTGATCACTTATGGTATTGGGCTCAAATTTTCCACTTACCATAACTTTGTTAAAACTGAACCGATTTTCATGAGGCGTGATTTTTTGTTCATGTTATTCTTTGTCAATTCTATATTTAAATCTGAAAACACAAGTTTTGTTGAAAATTTATGTTGAAATTATTTTTCCGTGATAACTTAATCAAAACTGAACCGATTTATATTAGGAAAGACATTTTTCTTCTTGGTTTGGATACAAAATTGAGGGTCTAAATTCATGTTGAATTTTTCTTTTATCAAATCTCATATAATTTAAACAGTTTCAACTAGCCATAACTTTGTCAAATCTGAACCGATTTAAATAAATAATGTATTTGTGAGCATGGCCTAGATTTTAGGTAAATTTAAGTGTGTCAATAAAATGTTTGGTCCAAATTCCAATTCTAAATTATCTGAACTGAGAGCATTTTTGCTTGTTAGCTTGTAAATTATTTTTAATTCAGTTCATTCCAAATTGTTTTTAATTCAGTTTATTCCAAATTAATCCAAATGTGTTGAAACCTTGGTCAATGGATAAATATAAAAAAAATAAATATAAATCAGAAAATTGACGTTTGCTGTTGCTGAAATAGTGTAGGGTATCTGGACCTCGATTAAAGTTACTGCACAATTTCTTGTATTTTAGTTTTTGCTCTCTTCTCGTTTGTCTGTCAGCGGTTGTTGGAAATTTGAAATTGCTTTGGACTTGTTCGAAGTGGCGAATTGTGTTGACTATTAAATGTTATTAGTTGGGAAAGCGCAATTTTGTGTAGTGCTTAAAACTTGCATAATATCTTAACTAATTTGCATATTAAAAATTGGCTTAGTCGGTCATTGCTCAAAGAGAATCGGCGGCAGTTTTCAGCTGCCAATGAAGCAGCTTTGGCCCTGGAGATTGCTCATAATTATCACGCACACACCCAACGAGACAAATGCACATAAGTAGAGGCTTGCATACCTGCTATACTAATTCGAACGCTATTCATATCCTCGTACACACACACACACACACACATATAGTTACATATCCTTGCTTGCCGCAGGTTAGTTTCTGCTGCGCTTCCTTTCCACATGCGAAACGCGCGCTACATGAAAACTTTTTACTAATTTACATTCATTACACACATTTGCAATAAAACTAGGAGCCCAACTCGACTCAATACACACACACACACACACGCACGCACACATAGAGTATGCGAAGTGCTACATACAACTACATTGACATTTTACATGCTTCATTAGCGTGTAAGCGCGGTAATAATGAAATTTCCTTATGGCTGCATTTCCCCAACTTCACATACACACATTTGTATGTATGTATGTATGTATGTATGTATGTGTATACGTACATACATATAAATATACATACATGTGGACGGCCTCAAATCCTTAAATTTTCGAATGCCACTACGGTGTTTTTTGGCCGGGGTCGGTTCGGTTGGGGTTGATGCAAAGTTTTGCGCCAGTTGCTAAACTTGAGGCGTTGTTCCACGTAGCTAACCACAATTTATGTTACTTGTGTCAAGCAAATACAGCTACAACCACAGCAATATGTGAAGGGGTCTTGGCCGAGAGTGCTTGACTAGCAGATACCCTCTGTGCTCAGTTGCCTCAGGAATTTACATTTTCATTTTTGATTAACCTCTTTATTAACTTGCATGTAAATACGACCTTAAATTGCGTTTATATACCAAAAATCAAGGCTACATATCTTTTAAATGAGTTTTGTTTTTCGATTGTGGGTCGGGTGAATAAAGTTAAAATTTATATATTTTTATAGAAAATAAAATTTAAATATTACTTATCTGTTACTCGAGAACTTTCATGCTAAATTTGGTGTCTCTAACGCTTATAATCTTATAATTTAATTAATTATTATTTTGCAAAACAAGCTTGTAATCGATATGTATCGATTTCAGGGAAACAGGGCGACCTATATTGAATTTAAACTGAACTTAATTTATGACATTGAACTTAAATACTTTCCGCTCTGACAACATTAAAAAAATGCTCAGAAACTCAAGGCTGAAAATCGATATATATCGATTTGTGGAAAACAATGCAATTTATCCCCTATTTAACAAAACCCCCATGTAGTACACATTTTCAATATATATATCTTAAAGTATGTTTCTTCTTCTAAAAAGAACGGTACGAGTTTTCGATCATTTATCGATATTGACGCATAAAGTGATGGACAACATCACATCGATTCTTTATAACCCTGATGCAACTATCTGCCTGCTACTTACAATAGCACAACACCAATATACCCGACGCATAATGGCTATAAGGTATAGCAGTAACAAAATCTACTGCTGTGAATTTAAGGTGCATCTATTTGAAATTTCCGTTAAGAGCTGATTGGAACTGATCAACTTCAAAGGTGGCTGACAATCGAAACGAATAAACAAACAAAGCAACACACATCGAGAGAGAGAGAGAGGGAGAGAGCACAATACACACACACACCGACACACACACACACACACAGAGCAGGCAGTCAAAAATGAGCAGCGGAAATGATGGCGCAGCAGGCGGAAACGAGGAACAGGGGGTAAAAGGGGGGCTAAAGGCTGCTTCAGTTGTCGCCTGCTGTGCAAGAGAAATTAAAATTGCATTACGAAAACGAGGCGGAGACGGATCTGCAGTCTATTTATGTGTATGTGTGTGTGTGTGTAGCTTTACGTGTGTGTATGGCATAAATATTTCAATATTTGTGCACATTTGAAGCTGCTTAGAAAACGCCCATCGTTCTGGCCTGGCTTTAACCTGGTCTGTCCTTGTCTCTGGAATGTTGGCATGTCGTCCAGCCAGGAAATAGTTTAATTAAAATACCTTAGCATAGTCATTAAGAACATTACATTTTCGAAAAGGTATTCAAACGTGAATGGGGTGGGGGGTGGGGGCGCCTGCCTCAATAGGTTGCTGCCTTGCTGCTGACCATTTTCATTGTTTTTCCATGCAAATTTGCGCTTGAGGAAAGGCAAAACAAAAGACGCGCATTAAAAAATAAAGCAGAGAAAATATTAATATAGTCCACAAATAGCTAAGGAAAAACTTAAAGAGCGCCAAGCATGGAACCTTTAAAAAGAGGCCACAGCACATAATAATAGCAACAACAGCAAAAACAACAACAACAACATGAATATATAGACAGCATTGGCATATAAAACATGCAAATTTCACAACACGCCCCACGGATGATGTTGTTCAGCGTAGGTCCTTTACCAAATAAAAAACCAACCAAAAACAACAACAAGCACATAAAAAGTAAATGCAAATAGCCGTTTCAAATACAAGAACAAGCAAATACAATTTATCTTAAGCAATATCGAAAGCGGAATATACTATAATGATATATACTTATATGGTGCATTATTTAATATTTAAAAAATATAGTTGAACACACATTTTGTATTACAAATTTTAATCTAATTTATTGTTATTCATTTGAAATAAGAAATTTAACGCCTTATTTTAGCCAAGCACATTTTGCATTACGCTTTATTTAAGCATGCGTATTCTTGTTTTAAGCAGGGCTGCAAATTGGCTTTGACTTAAATCCATATTTTCAATTATTTTTTTTATTATATTATATATTATTATTATTATTATATTATTATTATTATTATTATATTATATATTATATATATTATATTATTATTATTATATTATATCAGAAACGCTGAAATCTTTAATTACAATAATTTATTTGAGATATTAAAGAAAATTTAAATATTTTTCTTTAATAAATCAACCGAAAATTATTTAAATCACACAATTCTTAACGTTGTTGAAATACCTTCGACTTGTTGTAGAACTCATCTCTATCTCTATCTTCGCTGTCCAAGTGGTTGCATAATTGCTAAAATAGTCAACGTAACCTTGGCAAGCGTGTTTAAAAAATACATAAAAACAAAGAGGGCAAACAAAGAAAAACACAACAAAAAAAACAAAAAGTCGAACAATAAGATTAACATGAAAACAATCATGACAATCAGCAACCGCAAATGTCAAATTAAATTATCAATAAATTTACACGAAGAAAACAACGTAGAACACTGTAGAAACCGTAGAAACAATATATCCCCCCCTCCACATCTCGCTAACCCCCGGGCTGGTCGGTGTCTGGCTGTCCACACGGACGCAAATTTGTCGTTTGGCGGCGGGCACAAGCAATATCAAGTATACGAACCGTGCGCCGGACACGGACCGAGCGGCGTCTGCAGCATATAATGAAATCATTTTCAAAATGAAACAAGTGGGAGTGGCTTAGTAGGGAGTGCCCGACTAGCAGATACACTGTAAATAGCTGAAAGATTGCTATAACATAATTTCGAACTTTTTATATGTCAATATATACACAATTATATATAGATACACATGAAAAAATCACTCTTCTTCTTGTTTTTGATTTGGTGTCTATTGTGGTAGGATATCCAAAAAGTTAAATATTCTCCATATGCTATACGAAAAAATCTATAATCTCCGAGATATACGATATAAACTAAAAAATTTCAATATGTTGAAATTAAGAATATATGGAAAAAATAACGGAATGCGTAGGTAAATAAAAGTATTTGATGTTTCTAGCTCTCAAATTCTTTTATATATGCTAAAAACATAATTTCTATAAATTGAAATTTATCAGTATGTAGAAAAAAGGAACAAAAGTTGCTGAGACGAACATACGGAATCGATTTAGCGAGTATTACTGATCACGAATCTATATACTTTAAGGGTTATCTGCATGCCCATTGCCAACATACCCATTAGCGATGTGTGTATGGTATAAACAACAACAGTGAGAGCTGCAAAAGAGGAAGCAGCGGCAACAGCAACAATAACAACAACACACACACACACATATATTTAAATGTTTCTTCTCCCCGACAAAGCGCCATCTACTTGAGGACGTTGTCCATCAGAGAAACTTTGCACACCATTGAATTGAGAGGTGCTAGCAAGGAAATGGAGACGGGGAGACAGGGATTGTAAGATTCAGAGGGAGAGACAGAGAGAGAGAGAAAGAGAAAGAGAAAGGCACACTTGCAAATCATAAAACAACAGAGGCGAAGAAAATGTTTTTTAAATCTTCATAAATATTCATTATGAGAGGAGGGCGACTGGCAAATAGTTTGAGGGCAGC
This sequence comes from Drosophila nigromelanica, assembly GCA_004149465.1. Classification (NCBI taxonomy): domain Eukaryota; kingdom Metazoa; phylum Arthropoda; class Insecta; order Diptera; family Drosophilidae; genus Drosophila; species Drosophila nigromelanica. The sequence goes on from SCDS01000831.1 coordinate 6,101, forward strand.
TGCGAATATTCCATTCCATGTGGCCAACGGACTGTGGCTAGCATGCTGGAGGGGAAGGGGGAGGGAAGGAGCAAACACTCAAGTATGGGTGTGTGTGTGTGGACAGTCGCTAAATTTAATTTTACAGATGGCTCTACATGAAGTTGCTAGCAAAACAAAATAACAATAAAGCGTAAAATGAAAAATGAAAAAATAAATATATATGTATGTACATACATACATGTGTATTTATTATGAGTGTGCAGCTCTAACGGAAGTGTCCAGTGGCCTTGAAGTTGCTGCTGTCGTCATCTTATTGACCGATCTGCGTTAAGCACCAAACCCAGTTAAGAGAAAATGGTCCTCAAGAGGGGAAGTTGCACAGTGCAAGCGCATGCTCTTAAGATGGGAATTTTATGCAAACAAAACATTGATTACAGCCAAAAAATAAACGGTAAACGCAATGCAGCGACAGCACTAAACGATGAATATTGGGATTTTTAATGGCGGGGAAATGTAGCTTAAAATTTTTTAAGGCGAATTTCATAAAAATGTAGTTCAAGTTTTGTTACTTTGTTACTTTTGTTAATTACTATTTTTTTCAAATTATGTTTAAGAAATAAGCAATAAAGTAATATTTTCATAATATTTGAGCCTTCGAAATCTTTTAAAATTTTTTTGTTAGTAATTTTATCAATATTATATTGTTATTGTTAATATTATTTCCTTCATATCTATTATATTTATTAAAATTAATATTATTGAATTCCCTTCCATTTATAACGCACGCTTCCCCTTTTTTGCTTTCCTCATTAAGTTCCACATGAAAATATCCCACGCTATCAAGGAAATTTTCTCTTTGTGGCACCCTTTCAATTTACAACGGAATCCCAAACGAAAAGAGCAAACGAAACGTTAGCATCGTAATGGCAATTACATTGGGTTAGTCTCAGAGTTCGCGGTTCGTGTTAACAAACCAGCCTGCCAGCCACCCCCGACCGTCCGCCATCAACAAGCAAGCAGCAACCCACCCGCTTCGTGTGTTTATCGGCCTCGTGCAAACTGTTGAATCAACGAGTGGTTGCCGAAGCCACTGACCCATTCGTACGCAACGAGGACGCGCCGCAGTCTTTAACCAAACGCGTAACGAGACGGTTCTGTTCAACGCCAGTTCGCAGCGGACCTTTTTACAGCTACTTGAGAAAAAAGAAAAAAGTGGAAAGCAAATAAGAATTACGTATCAAGAGGATTGTGTGATTAATTATAATACAACCCAGTGCAGTTTTGCGAGATTAGCACGTTGGGTGCATGCAGTTTTCCCAATTTGGAGGTGCCAATGCATTTCGTTCATTTCGGCTGATTCGAATTGTTGCCTCTCGCGTCGCAAGACAAAGCTCTCGGCTTTTCGGCGCTCTCAATTTGCGGCCAGCACTTGTGACATAGAAAATTTGTGAAAAAAAACGTGCAATTTGAATTTTGTCCCGCAAGACCAAGACCGTGTGCACAAGTAAAAAAAAATTGGCGCCAGACGCAGAAATTGCAGCTTAAAAACAACTGTTGAAAAAGTAACAAAAACCCAATAAAAACTAGATAAAAATATAAAACCAAAATTCAATCCAAATTAACAAACAGCAAAACAAAGTAAATCACAAAAAGTTCTCAAAATAAAAAACAGCGAATCAAAGCAAAACTAACAGGAAAACAAAGAAATATCCAAAAAAGTTAAATAATAAAAATACCGAAATCAATGCTGAATTAAATTTAAAAAATACTTTTATAGAGATCTCTAACAATTTTTAAATTGTGTCACACTGCAAAATTTTCAAGTCGATTTCCAGCGTTAGGATTCGCGTGTGCGTGTTGTGCGTGCGAGTGCGTGCGAGTGCGTGTGTGCCGCACTGTGTGTATAAGTACTTTAGCTAACTTGAGTGCGTGGCGGCGCCAAAGCGAAAATTTCCATAAATATTGGCAAAGCTAACAGCAGAAAACTGAGACTGCATTCCAGCTCACAAGACCCTGTCAGCAGTTGAAAACTTGGCTAAAAACAACAACAGCAACAGCAGCAACAAAAACACACAGCAAATAACGTGCCTGCTTGTGTGTGTGTGTGTTTGTGTAATGTACCATACGCTGGGTAAGTGTGCCAGTTAGTCACCTGTTGAAGGCTTCAGAGTGCTGAAGATCTTGGCATGAAGAACACTCTTCGTTCTTACCACAAAAAATGATCCAAAACATACGCCCAGAATAGTGCAAACTTGGTGACCAGATATTAATGTAATTGATAATGTTTGGGCAATTTTGGACACCAACATTCGATAAAGAAATATTACCAATAAAAATGATCTGAAAACTGCACTTGCTTGTTCCTTAATTTTGCTTAGTTCAAAATATTATAAGCTAGATCGAATAAGCTGTGACATGGAATTATTGCATTTATTTTGAAATTGTTTTTTAATTTTCAAATAGATTAAGTTAGCGATAAATTAAGTAATTTTGCTTAAGTTTAAGCAATAATTTTCAATTCTACGTTTAATTTTTTCTTTATATTTTTTTACATTTAAAAGTTATACTCAACTAAGGTTTGTGCCGAAACATTTAACAGTAATATATAGATATGCAAACATATCGTATCAAAATTATGTGATGCTACAAAAATTTTAATTTGCCGCAGTCACTTTTGCAATAGTATTGAAATTAACGACAACCAACGGTTAACCTTCAAGGCACCATTTTATGCAAAGATATGATCTGACAAGACATTATTGTTCTACAAATTTGTTATCGTCCTTAAATTTGGTGTTTACAGTTTACAGGGTGGATAGTAAAATTTGCTGTCGTGAAGTATAAATATGTATACATTTGCTTTTTCCTACCATTTGATGTTAACAGATTAAATTTTAAGCAACATAGATTTGGCGAGGGTGAAAATTACAATTGCTTGATTTTTGTAGGTAATTAGCTTGTTTTATAAAAAATAATAAACGCAAGAGTAAGTAATTTTTTATTCAATGCCCAAGTTATTATTTATTCGATTTAGAAATAATATTTTTTCTTTTAAATGTTTAATATTTATTTAACATCTTTGGTTTTCCCGTTTTTCTTGAGAAATCATTCGTAAAAAACCAAGCTGGCATTGGTTCAACTTTGGTCGTTTGGTATGCTAAAGTTTCTTGGTATATAAAGATTATTACTATTAAAAAAATACAAAAGTCTTTTATACAGCTTCCATAACCTATTACTGACATAAGATTTTATTCATTTATAACCCTTAATTAGTTCATTCAACAAGACTTGATTATGCATATCAATAGGGGGGTTAACATTTATGGTGCATTTTCCTCCCATTTCATGATACTTTTTACGTTTATTCATTGTTTTAATTTTCGTGGACATTAAATGCATGAATTGCAATCATTCAACTGCATAATTAAAATGAAATAAACTCTGAGATTTTCACAATCACTTCAACTTATTTTTTTATATTGTGGTAACGTTTTATTTTATTTTTTTTCAACAATTAATTAAAAATAGATATGAATTTTCCGCATCATTTTGACATTTGTTTTGTTGCCAACAAATTGCCGTTATATAACAGCTTTTCCGGTAAATTGAAAAGCGACGGTGTAAAAAATGATTTATAAAGATTTATAATATATGTATGTATATATGATAGGCATTTACGTGTATGAATAAAAAAGTGTTAAGCCAAAAAGTCCGTAAAAAAGGCAATGCATATAAGATAAGTATATTAACATATTAAATATTTCAAAAAATTGAAACAGTCGTTCACAATTGTCAATGTCAAGAGAATATAAATATTAAACACATTTTCGAATTTCCAATGAGCTACAAATTGTTATTGAATTGATCTGAAATTATGTTTTTCTTTCGATTTTCTTTTTTTTTATCTCATAAATTCATTAATTTTTAAAAAATTTTTGAAAAGCTTTAACCAGTTAAGATACAAAAAAAAATAATAAAAAATAAAATAATGGAAAATTCTAAATGTAAAGGCATTTTTATATTTTCTATATTTAGTTAAAGTGGTTTTAGAAAAAACGCCGTTGTTTTTCAACTTTAGAAAATATAAAAAATTCAATAAAACGCTAAAAAAATCTCTTATTACTTTGCCCATGGCGAACTATAAGCAAAGAATTTGGTTTCAGTTTTTCGTTGTTAAATTTTCGTTTTAAATTCCCTTAGACAACTCAAGACATCAACTAATATTTCTTCCATTAAATTGTACTATTCAGTTTGGAAAAGCCTTCCGTTAATTTTTAAACGATTGGTGAATTCTTTAAAAAATTATAATTTATTTATTATTATAATAGTATTATGGAGTTAATTGATTCTTAAAAGAGAGAGAGAGAGAGAGAGAGAGAGAGAGAGAGAGAGAGATAGACTTAACATAATAGTTAATATGCCTCAATTCTGAAATTAATATTTTTTATTGTTTAATACTATGTTTATATAAAATTAATTCACATTCCATATTCTTTCCCACTTTAGAATTCCTCTCGAAATTTATTTACTTAATTGCCCCATGGCGTGGCTTTATCATCCCAAACAATTCATGAAAATGACCTATTGACCTTCGTCTTCAATTGCATTGTCCATGTTATTTGCGGCACTTAAATTTGCATGATATGTAACTACATAAATATATTCATTGTTCAGCTAATTGAGTGTTTGAATACATGAGTATACGGTTAATTAAAAAATTGTCGTAGTAGTGAAGCTTTAGAATTGATTCCCTTAGTTTACAAGTTTGTTAATTACTTCATGGGAAATATAAAAGCTCTCCAGAATTATTTTTGTTTGCCACTTAATTGCTCCCTTACAACAGCTATTTGTATTAACTGCTGTACTTTAGTTTATTTAATTTATTATCATATAGAGAACCTATTAAATGATACTCTTTCAAACTAACTTTAAGATAAAATGTTAGAATTCAAATAATAAAATAATTATAATAATAGGAAAGTGAATTATTTTGAAAGCTTACATATATTTTTAACTAAAAAAAAATCATGTTAATAATAACATAGGCGGTATAAAGAAGAAATTAATAATTCTAAGACTTTATAAAACGTTGTGACTCGAACTTGGACCCCTTTGCATATATTCTGTTAGCCAAAATATAAAAGTATCTTAATGTTTTATAATTAGTTAGCTATCAGCAGCATACAATAATAAATAGCCGCACATAAATCTGTTTTTGTGTCGGCACGAATAATGCGAGTAAATAATATAAATCAAGCCGAAATGCGCATTCCAAAAGGCGACACTAAATGATCATTTCTCTCATGTCTCTCTCTCTCTCTTTCTCTATCTTTGTCTCTGTTTATTTCTTACTGTGTGTGTGGCGGTTGCATTATAAATGCTTACATACATTGCAGCCTTTAATTTTCGTTTAAATGCTGCGGTCGCCTGCTATTAAAATGAAACTCACATCAATAAATAAACATTGCGGGGCGGGGAAAATAAATGTAAATGCATATGCGCATACTTGGAACATGAATGTGCCACTACAATCATAGGCTTTAACAGTTGCAATCATATAAATTTTATTGAGCCAAATAGCTCGCAGCTTCAGAGCCCTAATTAGTTGACCAAAGTCAATAGTAATTCACATGTTGCATTCACATTTTAACTCAGCCCCACGCTAAGCTGACTGCATTAAGTGAGTGCGTGTGAGTGGGTGTGCGTGCGTGTGAGTGTGTGTGAGTCGGTGTGAGTGGGTGTGAGTGTGTGCGCTACCGCGGCTAATTGTTTTAGAGCATTCAAACATGAATTTTGCTAATTAAACATGCCCGCAAATGATTTTCTGCAAAATAACGACAAAATGTAAATAATATCAGCTAACTGGCAACTGCCAACTGTGGCCAACAAATAACCAAACACGAGCGGTACACACACAGACAAATACACACATACGCACAACATTTGCATGCGTACCGCCATCTATTTGCTTGGCTGTTGCTATCGATAATAATTTCACCAAAGCAACGGCAAAGCAAATATACCAAAATGCTCGACTTAGAATTGCTCTGTAAACAAATTTTAGTGGCAGTTATTTAAATGTTGATTTGTGAAAAAGGAAATGGTTTGATTTAATCTGAGTACAACAGAAATACGATAGATAAAGAAAATGATATTGTATCTTTTCCGTCCGTCCGTCTGTGCATTTGTATGATTTATTTATATTATTTTATAGTATTATAATTATGTTATTAACAGAATCTTTTCCAAAAAGTTTCATGATTACAGAAAACGTTTTGTAAAATTGAAAAAAAATTTACAAATGAGCGCATGAACTTCTTTAGTTTATAGGACAGGGGTCACAAAATTACTAAAATAAGATCATATGTTCAAGGTTCAATTGAATATTTCGAAAACTTGGGAGTAATATTTATTCGCTCGCCTAGACATATAGGCGAGCAAATCCCTTAATGTCAGCTAAATATAGGGTATAGTGGGCGATTGAAATATTAGTTCGAATTTGTAGAGCATTTTAGAAAATTTTGCCATGTGCAATTGCCAAAATGCGTGCCCTATGCGTTTGGAGGCAATTAATAAGCGATCGGGCCAACAAAGACCGATGGAGAACGAAATGGTTAATTGCGTTGATAATAAATAATTCATCAAAAATTGCGCGCTCGGCAAACGTGTAACAAGCAGCTGGCGCTATCATAAAGCATTTAAGCCATTTTCGCTGGCCATTATTATGGCGCGTATAATAAGTGTGCAGAATACTTTTATTACTAACTGTTGGCCATTGCCATTGCCATAGCAATTCATTTGGACGCGTGCACTTTTCACTTACACAGCCCATTTTCAGTATTTTCTCTCTCTTTTACATAGAATATTCCAACTACTCGACAGTTTCTTATCGTAGCTTTCCTTTTCGGCTATTGACTAATTAAAAAACAGCAGAATTCGCTGCTAGATGGCATAATAAGCAACTGCTGCTGCTTCAGACTTTCCTTGCGCTACTGTTTACTTCTTTGCGCAAAAATATAAAAAGAAAACATACGAATAAGTAAAGTAAAGTAAAGAAAACATAGAGAGAGAGAGAGCGAGAACGAAAAATACGCAGAGCTAAAGTAGATTTTCACTCGTATTTTCCAAATGACCCAATAAATTTTCACTCATTATGACGCCGAGCCACGAACGTTTTGTTTGCGGCCAGTTGAAAAAGCAAAGGACCCTCTCAGCAGAAAGTAAAATAAATGTTTCTCAAATCGTAGCACAAATAAAACCCATATACCCTGTCCTGCTCCTCCTCTTGCCTCTGCCGCCCCTCTTCTCAAGCTAACTGCCAGGTAATTGCGCTAAGCGCCATTGAGAGCAGACCAGCGCATAATGAGCGTGAAAATACTTATGTAGTGCAAATATGAAAACCTCCTTAGGGCGCTGACGGAAAAAATCGTATATATGTATGTATGTATAGGGCAAAATCTTGATTCGTGCTCCGTTGGCTTTCTTAACTACGTGTAGTTCTTGGAATGAGCTGAATATGCATTATTATTTCTAATGAGCTTGGTTTTGAAAAGGTTGCTTGAATAAATATTTAATTTGCAAATAGTTATTTTAAGATGTGTTATTTGATACTAAACTAATAAGTTTTTTGATTTAGCTATTATCTTCACTTCCTTGGCCTTGCTTGTAGTAATTAAACATTAAATAAACAAATGATTTTAATGATGACAATGAGACAATGGATAATAATAAGTTGTATCTCTTTATACGTATTCTACCTTATTTTAGACAGCTTTAGAAGACATTTTGTTTTTAAATTTTATAAAAACAACAACATTTTTTCAATAAATACAGATTTTATCTGAATTTCAACAACAATGACACAACAACAATTCGAGTTTTTGAGTTCTGAAGCTGTCTTGTTACAATTTGGACAGAAATTGTTGTTTTCCCGCTATACGTAAATAACTAAACAGAAAAATACAGTTAACCGCACACACGGCACTCTTATAATAACTATTTATGCCTAAGATTTCTTTCTTAAATTCACTTCACTGGGCTTTATTAGTGGTCAAGTCGCAGTTGGTGAACACTAAAGTGAATGCAAATCAAAATCTACCAACATTGCCTGTGACAAAATCTCTGCTTAGCCGCTTAATTATGCCTAATTAGGCGTACCAGTTGCAGTTGCACACACACAGTTGCAGTTGCACACACACACACACACACACATCCTCTAGAAATATAGCTCATCCTTTGCATGCGTACGTGCTGCAGTCTCTCTCACTATCTACCTCTCTCGGTTGCCCTCCCTTTTGTCTGCTTAGTTATTCAAGTGCCGCACATTTTGAATAATTAATTTGTGCCCTGCTAATTTACACTGGCTTTTTGGTTCGAATTTCGGACGGGAGGCTTTCACTTGCAATTGGAGCTACTGCAGCTGCAGCTCCAACGCCTCCTGCTCCCCTTCTGGGCCCCGCCTACATTTGCTGCATGTTATTTGATTATTTTGTCGTTGCAATTTTCGCTTTGTGTGTGCGTCTGTATGTGTGTGTGTGATTGTGGTATGGTCTGGCATATTTATGACACTCGTAATTAAATTTAATTGTTGCACTTTTGGAGCACGAGCACACAGCGCGTCGTTAGGCTGCGGCTGGGGCGTTATAACCTCAGCCTTCCCCTGCCCCTTTCCACCACATGACCCACATGGCGCGCCGGCACGCAAGAACCTTTCAACCTTTGCTGCATAGCCTTCTGTTGCTTTTAATACCCTATATATGAAAAATGTTTGAAGTAGGTGAGCAGCTAGCGAGCTAACTTTTATAAATAATTTTACAATTGTTGTATTTAATTTCTTTGTTCCAAAGTTTTCGATATTTTCTCAATTATAACTTTACATCAAGTGAGTACCGTATTAGAGTCTTGTATTTTGAAAATTCGTTTTTAAAGATTAAGATTAAGAAGTATTGCTCTGTTTATGTATCAATATCTTGATTTGTTTTGAAGTGATTTTTGGTACACACGCACATATATATATACAGATATATGTAGAACTGTCTAGAGGGCATCTTGAAGTCGCACATTTTCTGCTTTTATTAATTTCTCACACTTATTTTGCTTTTGTTAGTTTAGTTGTCGCCATTATAATATGGCTTACTTCAATTTGAGTTGCGTGTTGCTTTGATATGATAAACTTATTCTTTTGCCCTGCCCCCGTCCGCCCCATCAGCAGCCCCAACCCCTTTTCCACCACACGCAGAGCTCCTTTAATTGTAATGCTAAACGCTAAATCATAGCCTCACGTGTACCACGTAATTAGCTTAAGTTGTAAGTCCCTGTTATAGAATTTCACTCGTTTCATTACGATGGTGTCCATGGCTAATGACCAGACACACACACTATAAAAATATATGTATAACTATGGGTATGTGCGTGTGTAAATCAGTGGGTGGGCAAATATTTGCATTAAAGTTGAATAATCTAATTTAGTTCGCTGCCATTTTTATGTGTATTTTTATTAACTATCTAAATAGTTTTTATTTTTAGCATAATATGAGAATTAAATATCAAAATATTTGCTTACATACAGAAATAGAGTAGAGGTTTTAACTATTTGTTTATGTAATTATTGTAGTAACATTAATATATTTATATTCCTTACATAATATTAATGTTCATTTTTCTTAAATAGATTACCAAAATTTAAATTCATTTAACTCACTCTTAATTTTGGCAATATTCTATTTGGTTTTGTGGCAAACTATTTTTAGAATTTATTTTCTATTTTGTCACAATGCAATTTGTCCAAATATGAACATACAGCGAAAATCATGAATAATAATATCGCATTTTATACATGAATTATTAAGCAAATTATTTTGCACTTAATACCATATAAAGCTGACTATATTAGCAATTGAAGAAATTCAGTTTTCATTTCACAATTTCACATTTGATTGCCAGCCAATGTATATAAATATATATACATATATTTTATTTATATAATCGCAACAGAGTTGATTATTTGCTTAGTACCAATATTTGACAGTGAACTCGAAACGAGTTAATTAATTTCAATAAATTAAATGAACGTCTAGTTTTCGCGCATACATTTAATCGAGCGCACAGAACTATTAATAAACATTTAGTAAATAATATATGTATAGTTGAAGAAAACAAATAAAACACTCATGAATCCAGAAAATAAAACCGCCAACACTCTTGCTTCACCTGCTATGAAACAAAAAATATAACCAAAGTATGATGTAGGTGAAGAAGACATTAAAAGGTAGGAAAAAACCAAAAAGAAAACCAAAAGTGAAATGAAAAGTGAACAAAAGTGGCACCAGGCGCTTTTCTCCTTCTCCTTTGTTTTTGTTTTTGTTTTTGACGGTACCATTGACTTTTGTTACTTTTTTAACTTGACGTTTTAAAGACTCTGAACTACCTGCCGCCCAAGATGGTAATGAAAAACGCGCCCTTTGTCCGCTCACACCAACATGGGAAAGCGTTCGCGCGGGCGTTTCGCCAGAAATGTTTGTCATGCCATGGTATAACGGTTTACCGGTATGCTTGCTGCTCATGTTGTTGCTGTTATTATACCCTGTAGTTTTCAAAGAAGTGGAGTTGGTTATAGTTGAATTTTTCTTATGCATGTCACATGCAATATAATTCGATTTGTAACTTCAACTGTATACTTACTTAATTTGAAATATCGTTGAAATTAGCGATTAAAGAGAAAGAAACACAAAAATATATTTGTATATAATTTTTGCATTTAATTTAACCTTAAATTTTATATAAACGATTTTGTAACTTTATTTTTTTATATATTTTATTTTATATTTATCTATGTTGTCTGATATTAAAAATAAAAAACCTTAAGTTATGCTATGCAAGATTTTCTATAGGGTATCTGCTAGTCAAGTGTTATTAGCTGTTATTGTTATTTTTGTTGTTTGCCACTGCTGCCTTCTATTTTGCGCCAACAAACTTTTTGAGTAAATGTCTTTGTCAGCAGGTGTAGCCCATGCAGGTGGCAGTCTGCCTTCCTGTTCAGGGAAGCCCAACCCTCTCTATCCTGCTTCCCCTGTTTTGCCAGGAAGGCAGGTTACTGTTTTGGCTGCCTGTTGTCCTTGCTTGTCTTTTGCAGTTTCATTATCCTGAAAAGAGATTTTTATTTAAAGTTGTTTCTTGAATAACAAAAACAACAAAAATGCCATATAGCATTTATGCGGTCTTTTGCTTTGTTGCTGATGTTGCTGGTGCGGCGGCAGCTTTTAATGCTAAAAGTTTTACGCCCTTTAGCTGGTGACCTGTGCAAGCAAACATTCGAATTATTTAAGTAGGTTTTTGTATTTCGTATTTTTGCCGAATTATTCCATGCATTCGTAAAATACGATGTTTAGACACAGTTTTGCCAGGACATTGATGTCTTTTGTCTCACCCATGCTTATTTTCTGCAGACACAGCACAAAATTTAGCACTCAATTACGAGTTGGCGATAAGTCGGCAGCGGGGCCAAGGCCAAAAGCCAGAGGGTAAGCTTATGGAAGTTAGCTTCTGAAACATTAATGAAATGAGCCTCATTAAAATGCAACGAAATGTCACTTATCTCAAATTGAAATTGAAGCAGAAAACAATCTCAAAACGCACTCCAGGAGCCAATTACAGCAGCCGATTCGACACGGCGTAAATATACTGATAAGCATCACTGTATAGCAGCAGAAACAACAACAACGTGCTATATTAGAGTGCAAGCTTGTTAACGGCTGAAGATTTCTCATACATAAAGATCTGCTAGCATTCAAATGGGCGACACTCCAATCAGTTTGTGTACATACATATATCTATATCTTTAGATATATATTTATATATGGGTCAGTCTTGAATATTTGAATTCTGTAAGAAACCTATGTTGTGGGTGTTAGTGAGAATTGGGGTTTGAGCTGTGCGTTTGTCGTGTGTTCGAGTTGGAAAAAAAACTGTTGAACTTTTTCGTTTCTTCAAAATGGGTTTAAATGCTGTTTCCTCAAGTAATACTTTTTCTGAAGTCTTCAAATCTGATTTCTTGCGGGTACGTGTAACACGAAAATACTTCTTATTGCACACAAACTCTTTTGTACATGACTAAACAAAACGAAAAACGATTTAACAAGACTTAACATGACTTAACAAGAGTGAACATGATTTATTATTTAGTGCGTGAATAAAAAGGGCTTGACAGATTAATTAATGCGACTAGGCACGCCTTCATGTAACCATGTAACGACTTGAAGCAGTTAAGCTCGATTTAACACGATCAAACACGACTTAGCACGACTTGACTGCTTATTGAAACATAATGCTGATTCGACTTGAACTAAGACTTAAATTAAAGAATATAAGCACTAAGAAACGAAGAAACTTAAAAGAAATTGACACAACTTGACTTAACTTTAAAAGATCGGACACTGTGTTGGCACCATTTAATATTAAACGACTTTACACGACCCGTAACGACTTTGAATTACTTGACGCTTTATTAGACACGACATGTCAAAAAACAAAAAAGTAATTAAAGTAATTATTTATTAGTAATTCATGTGGATCACATACTTTTAGCTGCCGAATTCTACATAGATATAGTTTTTTTCCGCTGAAAAAAAGTGTCATGTCTGAAATTTGTTTTCGCATTAATGTCTGCTGGCTAAATTCGACACGCGCCCATCTCTAGATGGGTACAGGTCCAAGTAAAGCCATATTAAATGGCCAACACAACTAGAAGCCCAAGCGATACAAGTAATGGCAATGGGAATACTTTTGCTGCCGAAAAAATGTAAAAGAGAAGAAGAATAAGAAGGTGGAGCCGGCAGAGGAGCCGTAGCAAGAGCAGACAGCCAGGAGCACTGAGAAGCAGCAGGCACTTCAGGCAGCTGCCTGCCTTGGCACCAACTTTTGGTTAACTGCCGGTCACAGCATTCATGAAATGCGATAAAAATGGTCCCGGCATTGTGCGTTGTAGCCTTCAGTGCCATATTGTCCAGAGTCGCATACTGGCCATCACCCCGCCCCTCCCCTTCCATCCACTCCCCACCATTCGCATACCCATCCAACCTCTCACCCACTGGTCCTTTTGTCTGGCTGCTGTGAACGCAAAGTGAGGAAAAATTGTGGGAAATTACATTTCGAGCAATGCGTCTAGGCTTAAGCATTGAAACCAGTGGTGTACAGGACAGGACAGGACAGGCGGGGGGTTTGCTGCTGTGCTGAAATCCAGACTTAGCCTATTAGCATTCATATTAAAACGAAAGTGGAGCCATATTGCGTATACGCCATGGCACACAATGTACATAGTACGTACAATGCGGCGTGTACGCAAAATGCCTTACAATGTGTGCGTGTGTGTTTGTGTGTGTGTGGGTGTGTTGATGTGCTCCCTTGAATCCTGCTCGTCCAAGGCAAACAATCTGCTTTTTTCCCATTGCCAGCACTCGGTAGCACTTGGGCAGATTTAAGGATTAACGTGCACGGCCCAATAACAAGAGACAACAATAACAATAACAACAACAACACGACAGCAACAACACAAACCACAACAACAAATGCCATAAGTCCTGGCTATTTTTTGATTTGGCTTCGCCCATTGCTCGAAGCTTGTTTTCGGAAGCTGGGCTGGGGAACGCCGAGTTAATTCCTTTTTGAGTAATACGCGTGTCCTTGCCATAGACAGAACAAAATTGCATTCGCTGCGTCGTTTGCTTTTATTTTTATGTCAATCCCCTCTCCGTTAGAGTATCGCCTCCTGCCGTTGGCTTAGCAGCTGTGTTTATTAAAAGCCATAACTTGCTGCGGGCCTTCACAAATTAATTAGATGCCAGGACATGCATATATATACATAGTTATTTGTGCCTGCAGTTACTCGCAGATGTCCCATTGTCAATCGAGCATACCACCAAATGTATGTGTGGCGGCCCGTGGCTGGCTTTTTAGGTTTTTAGGTTTTTTTTGTGAGCTTTGTTCAAAACATTAACAAACAAGCCACAAAATAGCAAGCAAAAAGCTGCGGCGTTGGTGTAGGGCTATTGTTAAGCTCCGCAGCGTTTGTCTTTTAATCGATTGAACAAAAGCGCACGCTAATGTCCAGCTGGTCCAGGTAACAAAGGCGAGGATGACCGCCAAGCAACTACCTTGTAAACAGGGGTCTACGAAAAGTAAAAATATTTGTACGATAAACGAGTGGCTTTGGCTTTTATACAAAATAAATATCAAGGTTACACTTCGATATTTATCGATTTCTATATCTGTCAAATCTCTTCATCGGTATTTGTCAAAAAACGGTTTTATATAAATTTGAATTCTGGCCGTTATCGATAAACTTAAACTTTAACAATTTAAAGGAGTTTCAACTTGCAAATTCCTTTAAATATGCCTTAAAAATTCCGAAAATCGAGATTTTTCTTAAAAAAAGAAAAATTAGAAATGAATATATGTACATCGATTGATGACTGATTTATTACAAAGCAGAGAAAATCTTTCAACGTCTGACACGCCTGCATTTCCTATATGTTGTTTTAATTTTATCTAAAACGTTATCATTGGGACAGATTGACGGTCAGAGAAAGATGGCATTGTGTGTCACCTTACATACCTTTCTATAATTATTTTTAATTGGGTACAGGGTATAACACCAACGAGAACAATACGAGTTGCGTTCAAGTTCTCTGTCTCCGTGTTTGTTGTTTGCGTGTTTTGTAGGTGTTGGCGTTTATGTGGCTTTGTCAATGCCACTGCCGCCGCAGCATGTAATGCCACACAGATCCCCAGGGCACTTAAGGGCACTTTAGACGTGTGCTAAACACACACACACACACACACACACACACACACATACACACACTCATACACAATTACACATACGCTAGCTAGATAGAGGCTCTGACTCCCTGGCAAAGACAGGCATTGGTCAGTTCAAGCGGCCCATGACAATGTACAACGTTCTTATCTGTTGTTGTTGCTGCTGTACGGGGCGAAACTAAATAATGCGCTTAATAGTGCAGCCCACCTGAAACAACAACAATAACAGCAACAACAACAAGAATGAGAGCAATGACAACAACATGGTCAGCGCGTTTTTGCCATTTGCTGTGCTTTGTCTTGGCCATTAAGCAAAAAAGCAGCAGCAGCACGGACAAGTCACGTGTTGCCACGGCTGTTGGGCAACACGTTGCTCGATTAGCATATCAATACAGAAACACATACACAATATACACACACACACCCACGCGAGTGTCACTCCATTATACTGCGCATACAGCGTCACATTGCGCATTCGCCATGTTGCACGTCAGCATCAAGTGCTGTGCGTAACTTAATGAAATGAGCAGATTGAATAGTGTGCATGCTCAATACAAATACCGCACACAAATACACACACAGACACACAGACACACACCACACACACACACACTTGAGCTTTATTATATTAGAACTTCCCTTTGCATTTTATGCCATTGTTATACGCGCTATCAGGCAACACATGCCGCCATTTACAGCGGCAAAATATCAAATTACTATGGGTGTGCGTGTGTGTGTGCGGCACACTTTTATTGCTCCACTTGCTGCGCCACACCTTGTCTGTCTCCCTTCCTCTGTGTGTGTAAACTACTTAATGGTGTGTAAATTTGCCACGCGCTCGGCGCTCGGTTTCAATTTTGCGGCTAAGGAAAAATTAATTTTGTTGTTGGACTTATTTTCGCTTTGGCTCTTTGGCAAAGCCAGTTTACAATTTCATTTGCAAACAATGCAAAATGCTGCCACAGAGCGTATACGTAATGGAAGTGCCTGTGCGCAATTATACAGAAAACAAGAAGCACACACAAATTTAATAAACCAAAAACCGTACAACAAGAACAACAAACAAACACACACAGACGTACACTAAGGAAAAGCAAGCCAACAATTGTGTGTTGCGGAATAGCCAGGCATCGGGTGCGAACAAGATAGTTAGTCAGCCGATTAGGTAGTTAGTCAATGTGAGTATTTTGGGCTTTGCAGCAAACTTCATTACATTGATCTACATGATTGCCTTGTGGTATTTCTGTATTGACTAGCTTATCATATCGGGGAATATTGAGGACCATATGTGAAATCAATTAAATATTTTGGCTGGTCTCTGAGGCTGGAGCTTTAATGTAGGCAATGGAGTTTATATATTTTAAGAAAACTTAATTTTATCGTTATATAATATTCGTTTTAAACCAAATCATTTATTTTTCATACAAATAAATGCTGTAAGCATTTAAGAAATAATATATTTGGTATTAACAATTTTTAATTAAAAACGTTTAAACCAAATCACTTGTATTTTCTTTGAATAGAAAAATTTCAATTTTTTTATTCAAATGTTTGCAAAGTACATGAAATTATATAGATATACAAACCTGGATTTATTTAAAATTTGTAAAGCGTGAAAAACAAAGGTGCGAATTGATAATTGAGATAGTTTGTTGTGCAACTTGTAAAGTAGTGTGATTAGGTCCAGTTGTCCTACTAGATAAATGGCAATTTGCTCAATGGCCATATGCAACTTTTTTCACTGCGTAACTCAACTTTGCTAGACGCACATTAAAACTGATCCGAGCTCTTTCTTATGCAAGAGTCGCAACCAAAACCCTGCCGGAAAACGGAATATTTGGCAAAATCAAAAACAAAGACGTAACTGAATCCCTAAATTGAAAGTGATACCGAATGGAAACAGATCAATTTTCCATTAGAAGAGTGGAAAATTTAGACGCCTTTTCGTAAGGTTGCAGCTGCTAGTTAGCCAAGTTAGCTGAGTGACGTTCAAGGCTTTGGCAAAGAACGAGTAACGAGTAAAGAGAATTTACAATGGGCCCACACAATAAAATTGCCACACAACGTCAACGAGCTATCGGCACATGCACCTGGCTGCAGCTCATCCAAAACGCAGCCACTCGAAGGAGTGGGGCTAAAATTGAAAATGCTATCGAAAGCCGATGGGCTGTTGTCTTCTGTCGGCTTCTTGTATTGACTATAAATTTTCACTTACAGTTGCAGTTGTTGCCTGAATCTTGGCATTGTCAATGCACTGTCCTGCTATTCGTATACGTAATATGCACACTACGTATATGTAATGTATATGAATATATATATATATATATATATATGTATACATGTGTATATATGTACAAATAAAATGGTAAAGGCTAAAGGGTTAAGAGCAAAAGGAGCGGTGCATGGTTGCGTTGCCTGTCGGGGCCACATTTTAAATGCCAACATAAATTTCACCCAGTGTGTGTGAATGTGTGTGTGTGAGTGTGCGCCAGGGCACTGCAGGCAGTCGTTTATAATCAGAAAACCAGAAAATTTCATGTTGTTGGCTGGCCCACAAAAAAAGAGTGGCCACGGCTACTCTCACACAGTAACCCATGTTGCCCAATTGTTTCTTCGTCTCATCCTCCCCCTCCTTTTCTCTCTTTCACTTTGTATCTCCTTTATTCTGCCTGTTTTGTGTTCTAGCTGAAAATCTTTGAACTATGAAAAATTGATATTAGCTAAAAATACTTTTAGTCCTTCAGCTTACACCCATGTTTGTAATGTGTGTAATGTGTGGCATATGTGTTGCACACACCCTCCCTCTCTATTTTCTTTTGTGTTTGTCCCTTTTGGCTCCGTTCTGTTTGGCCGGGGCCCCAGTTGGAGTGTGTGCACAATGATTAGAACTGAATGCCTGACCATAGTGACATCGCACACATTGTACAATTTACTTGGACTGTGATTCTCTTGCTCTTAGATGTTGTTTTTTTTTGTTTTGTTATTTTATTTTGTGATTTTTTTTCGCCCATGTTGTTGTTGTGGTTGTCGGCCCGTCTGGGGACTGCTTCACTCGTTGCGTCCTTTTGGGCATATTCCATGCTTACTTTGGCTGCGTTTTATTTAATAAAGCAATTTACGCTTGACTAACATAAGTTATTGTCCAAACGCACTTATTTTTCCCACAGTGCCACAACTGGCCGGCACAGATAATTTGTGGTATCTAAACCACCCAACCAGCCAATTGGGGCTACTTTTATGGGCATATGTGTGCGAGTGTGTATGTGTATGTGTGTGTGGAGACATGTGTTTGTTTTTGTCACTTGTTACAAATTGATAAAATTAATTTACATAATAAAAAATGAATTAGTAGTAAGTACTTGTAGTTTCTTTTTGCCTTTTTCTTTTTCTCTTTTGGAATTGTTATAAAGTCATCGTACACTGATGCTTGCCATCTGTCAAGTTGAACAGCTTATAACATTTCAGGCTAACCATGATTCATTGAGATAAATTGAAGGCTAGTTAATTCAAACAAGTAACGACAAGTCAGCAGAAGTCGTTAAAGGAGATAATTTAGATTATAAAGTAAGGGAATTTTATTAGCTCTGCTTTAGTTGCACTTGTAAACGTGCTGCTAGTGACTTTTTTATAAATAAATCTTAAAATCTAAAAGTATCTGAGCTATTTTTGTTAATTTTCCTTGCAATCATATTCGTAAATGTTTTACTAAAAACTGTTTTGAATAAGTTGCAAGCATGAGCATATAAAAATTCGTTCTTAAGGCTGTGTAACATGGTTTCTTTTAGTTTGTTTTTTTTTTTAATACGCTTCGTATACTGGCTGTTTTTATAAAGAAGTAATAGTACTTAGGATTTCCATTCAACACTTTTTCCCTTCTTAGGTTTCCTTGTTTATATTTCTCTCTCATTCTAATTCTCAATCTATATTACCCCCTCTCTCGCTCTCTCAGGTACTTCCTCAAATAAGAGCAAAAATTATGTTCAGTTTTGCCTTGCATTTTACATTCCTAAACGTTTCACTGGCAGATTTACTATTTAAATGCCTTATGACGAAAGCTTTAAGGCACAGTTTAAAATGCTTTGCCATAACGGCTATTAGAAAAACATTTTCCGCCAGGTTTCTTCGCAGCGCTGATGGTGTTTTAAAAATCACGCAACGCCAATCAAGCCAATTAGTTTTGTGCCTCGAACAGACTATGGCATACTTTGAAGCAACGCTATCAGCCGCAGCTGCCAAACTGCTCAGGATTCGGATGCCCGGTGTCAGTTGTGGATCTGCCCCTGCCTCTTTCGCTACCCCTGCCGCTGCTGTTGCTGCAACCTCCGTTGTGCCGTTGTCGCTGCCGTCAACACCGCAGGCAACGCTTGCACCTTTCTGCATTACAAATGAACGTTGCAAACATTTTTTTCACGCTTAGCGCTGCGGCACATTTTCTGTGCCCTTTGCGGCAACTTTTTTGTATTTTGCATTCTTTTTTTTTTCTTTGTACTGAAGCGCACATCCGCAACACTAACGCCTGCAGCTCTACACGGCTGAGCTGCTGTCTGCTGATGTTCTTCTTCCTGTTGTGCCCCGCGTACCCCACCTGCCCCACCTGCCCCACGAGTTCCCCACGGCCAGCGCTGCTGTTTTATGCGTTTTGCCAAACTGTCAATCAATAGAATTGTGTGGTTTTTTGTGATGCGTGTGTGCGGAGAGGCGTAGCATACAGAGAATATTCGCGTTGTGGGCGGTGCTGTGATCGGGATAGGGCGTGGCCACGTGCAACGTCAAAGTTAACGTGCATCACGTGGCGTGCGCCTAAAGTGCTGCAGTGTTATTTTTCACTTTGTGACTACGCTTTACCGTGGTTACATTTGCATGACGGAACCGAAAAAGAAAGCGGTTAAAACAACAGCAATGGTTCCAATTGAGAATCCCGACTCAAGTAATACTCTTTACAAGAGTCTATTAGTATTTTAAGAACTTAATATGAATATTGTAAAAAATACCTACATTTCAAATATTAACTTTTAAGAAAGTTCTTTGTATAAAACAAAAATTTTTTAATTAATAAATATTTAGATTTATGCTCGGATCAGTATACAGTTTTAAGAGTATACAAGTTATTTCAGAGCTAATTTCAAAACTCAACATAAAATTTTATACATTTTAATGTAGTTGATAAGATACTTAGAAGCTTTCTCCAAAATGAGACTTTTTGAACAATTGTCATTGATGCATGGCCACGTCAGTTGGTAAATATCGAAGTCGGCCCAAAATATTTTGGCAATAATTTAAAACGTTGCGCTGCGTAAGCCTTCCAATGGGCCCAATTGTGGTCAACAGCCGACGAAAAGGAAAGAAAAATAAAGAGAATCAAACAAAAAATCTCAAGTGAATGCGTTTTGCATGTGGCTTGGATTTTTTGTTGGTCTTCTGCGCTTTATTCTCGTCCTTGACGTGGTTAGGAGCCGGCAGCAAAATAGCCGAAATCAATACATCTATTCCCATTTACGCTTTACTTTAGTAGACGACTTTGGGCCAGGCAACTAACGGAAGTTGACTGTCTGCTTGCTTAGGCATGCAACGCAGCACATACACACATGGATGGGTGTACATTTGTGTGTGTGTGGGAAAGTCATGATTATGTCTAATAGATGTCCAAGTCAATCGATGTTCAACCACTTGACACTTGAGCTCTTGCCTTTGAACGTGCCAAAGTCAAGCGTAAGATAGCGATCTACCCTCTTCCACCCACCGCTTTTTCTAGACTTTTCCGAAAATGCATTTTTATGCTTAGCTTGAAAAAGGGGTTCAAGCTGCTTTGTATGTTTGGTCAATTCTTAATGTACTCACATAATAAATGATTGCGACAATATTTGGACTTAATTATATATTTAGCAAAATGTTTAAATTAATGAGCTGAAACTGCTGTTCAAAAAACAAAAAGAAAACAATAGAAAAACCACAGCAAAAAACGCACTAAAAAAGCGCCATTTGCGACAATCAAAATGATTAAGTGCCTCCGATAGGGAAGCAACAAAAAACCAACCAAAATAATAAAAAACAATAAGGAGAAGTTTTGGTTTTTGGTGTGACAAAAATTAAATACTCTTGCCGGAATAGGGTGAAAAGTGTAAAACAAATAAAAAAATAATAAAAACGTGTGTAATAAACTTGGATTGTAACCTTACAAATTACGTTTTTATTGAAGTTTAATGCTGATCAGGATTTATTCATATGTATAAAGTATACTGAATAGATGAATTGCTTTTAAAAAATAGTTTTTTTAATCAAACAGCTTTCCTCAATGGGAACTATGCTTTATAATCATTATAAAAATCGCATTGCGGATATCAGAAGAAAAACAAATAGTTTTTAAGTTGAGGTCTCTATTTTTGACCAATTGTTCCTATTTGAAATATATAATATACTCTTACATATGTTCTGCCTGCAACATAAAGACTTAATTGTTGTTGATTAAGAGTATATCTATAATGCGTCCTTCAATGTATCACACGCTATGTGACATAGGTAAAATACCCTCAACAACGTTATAAAAGGAGAGAAAAAATATTGCGTATACGCAATGTGGCGCGGCTTCGCGCAATAAACACACAAAATGCTGGACGCGGCAGGCCAAGAAATATGACCGTTGCGTCGCTTAAAACAATTTAAATCGAGCAAGTGTTTGCCCACGTATGTGTGTGTGTGTGCGTGTGTTTAAGCAGATTTTTTTTGGTGCGCATCTTAAAAATACGTTTAACTGCCTGCCCGCCTGGCAGCAACAATAACAATAACACCCCGGGGAGTGATTAAAATATAATAAATTTAAGTTGAAAAACGAAGAAAGGCAGCGGCACAAACCGTAAGAGATTAAGTGCTACCCACAGCATAAAACCGCACATGCAAACGCCGCCCTCCATCCGCTTCCTACCCAACCCTGCTCGGTCCAACTAACCGACCAGCCACATGGTGCTCCCTACTCTGGTCCGGCTGTGGCTCAAATGTGTGAACATAATTTAACATGCAGACGCTTGGCTCGAGGTTTTTTTTTTGTGTGCTCGGCCCGCATTTAGACAACGTTCAAGTTTTTGGGCAAGTGCGAGTGTTTTAAAGCCGAATGCGAATTTGATTTGCGGCATTTTAATTTATGAACTGGCGCCACGTCAAGCTGCCAAACATTTTCGGTAACACAAGAGCCAGCCCCTACCCCAGCTCCCAATCCCAGCTGCCTCTGCTTCAGTCCCAGCTGCTTCGACAGCTTTTATGCTGAATACCAAATCAAGCAGCTGGCTCATCTTTTTTTTTTTTTGCCTGTATTTTAATTTTTTTTTTTGTGAGTCGCAGGCTCCGACTTTGGTTCGGGTTTTTACCATACAGCATTTTTGTTATGTTGCTTACGTTTTGTTGCTGGCTTATCGGCGTCTATGTGGGGCTCACATGTGGGCGTTTCTCGGGTTATCAGCGGTGGCATAAATCTTTTATCTACCGGACGCAGCTGGTGCTCCTCTGGAGCTTGCTGTATTCCTTGCCTAATGAATACGCACAAAGTTGCTAATGAAGCAACCAGTCGATGTCGGAGGCACACACACGTAAATACCCACACGTGTGTGTTTCATGGCTGGCATATGAATACATAAGTTACGTTCTGAGAAAGTGCATGCCTGTTGGCTTATGAGTATGCATAAGCGACAGATTGAATAATTATACCCAGGGGAGAGGGAGGAGCCAGAAAGATACCACAAAAGATTGCAATAAACAAGGTATGAGGTATAATATAAGTATAAGCTGAATGTAATCGAGGCTATAATTATTTGTGCCAAAGGTTTAAGCAGGCTCAAGAGCGTTTTATACAGATATTTGGAATTCATATTAACCTATAGCTCTTCATTGAATCCCGTTTACTCTCTTAATTGAAATATCAACTTGAATAATGACGTATACCTGTCAAAGTCTTATAAATAAACAGCATAAGATCTGGCCGACAACTTTATGACCATGCATCCAACAAAATCATAGATAATTATATTATTTATTTATAACTTAATTAATCCAACGATTCATCCTTCCATTCATCAATCCATAAACTTATATATCTATCTATCCCTCAGTCAATCATTGATCGATCCGCTGATAGATTAATCAATAAATAAGCCATCTATCATTTGATATACTTATGAATAATAATTTGGGATTCAACATATAAATATATATTAAAAACTTAATGATTGACAGATTACCCATATATTAATCATTGTCAATCAATATATTTACTATTTGATATTATTTATGATTTGTAACTTTATTAATCAAGCCAACCATCATCTTTATCATCAATTATAGTGAATAGCTTGAAAGATTACATTTCTTAATCGATCAATAAATCACTCATTATTCATGATTGATGTTTGGGTCAGTCATTACTATTGTTGGTTAGAGGTGACTCTATTTGATTAGCCAAATAAATTGTTCAACTCCTAGCATTTAAATCAAATGACTCTCAAAGTTAAGAGCTCTTTCGTAACTTCGAACTTAATTAAGAACTATACGGCTTGAAAAGTTGCGGCTTATGCAACCAGCTCAATGGCAATTGTTTGGGGTAGGTAAATTGATTTTGACCCTTTTTTTTTTGCTTACTGCTCTCAAGCGTTGCACTTAATGCGGCCAGAAGGTAGCCGAAAGAAGAAAAAAGGGAACTCTGAGGCAATTTTGCTGGGTTCAAATGCTTATGGCGGGGCTAACGTCGTGATCGTTAAGGGGACGGGGACGAGAACAGGGCCGGACGGGACGGGATAAAAGTAGAGCCAGGCAAGGCAATGTGCACGGACAGCAAATGGTAAATAACGATAAATAGGAAAAAGTTGGTTTGAAAATTGCTTGGCCAAAGGCAAAGTCAATGATGTTTGGGCCACTTCACTGCAGTAGTGGCAACAACAACAAAAACAATAACAACAAAAGTCAAGTATAGTGGCAGTTGCGTGCTTAAAGCGTAAAATTGTTTGTTATAAAATTCAATTGAGCCTGTGGTTGTTGTTCTAGTTGTTGTTGCTTAATGCGCCAATGCAATGGTCTAGAAAAAAAACATAGAAGGCGGAAAAACTGGTGAATGCCAAGAAAGTTTAGCTTCAAAGTTCAGTTTGTTCTTTTGTCTTATGCTGAGATTGGGTGCTGCAGCGAGTTGCGCTATCAGTTGTGGGTTTTGGGGGCACCACCAGCACCACCAGTCAGCAATACATGCAAATTAGCTTTGGCAGATTTTTTTTCTTTCGTGACACGAACACGTACAACACGTAGTTTTCGTGCTTAACAAAATCTTTTGGTTTACATAATAACAAGCAAGAGCGAATATGTTATGTCATATACATGTACGGCTCAGGGATCTAAGTATTAAAATTCTATTTGACATTTTCACGTTTAAAGCTTAATGGCGTAAATATTATGACACATAATTTTTGATATGTTCATTATATGTGTAATATAACTTATGGTAATGGATGGCCTTCGTCCTTAGATTAACCATTAAAATTGCAATTCCAGTTATACTTTTTATATTCGACATAATCCATATCTGTTTAAAGCGTACGTCCTATTAAAATAATGTCAAATATGCACTTGACTCTTGTAAACAAACCCTGCGCCTGACGATAGGCAACACTTTGTTGCAGAAACTTCAAAAGCTTATAAATGTGTAAAACTATATGTGTATGTATGTTCGCCTATATATGCATAACAGTTTGCTAGTTATGTTGAAATATAATTGGTATGTATTACCTGGCCATTATTTTATATAAGTAAACAGCGAGTGTCTTAGGGTAATGCAGCTGTCAGGTGAACTCGTATTAGCTTTTACGATGCGGCATCCCATCCCTGCTGTCTCGGTTGCTATGACAAGGGCTCTCTCAAACAGAGGGCAAGTCCGTGGAAAGTAAAAACAACTTGTTGCCGGGGGCCCCAGTTATAGATCGTGCTTGACGTCGTTTGACAACAAATTGCGCATATCAAATTTACGAAAATGTCTGCGTGAAGGCTTGACAAACTAATAGAATTTGTTGCCTGACTGGTTGACTGCCTGCTTGGTAGACATGTTAGCTGTGTCCTGAATGTGTTGCGCGCAAAGTGTTTGGTAATGGGCCGCCCCCCACACCACCCACCCAAAACGGTAGGCGTTGTCAAAGGACTTCAACTAAGCTCACTTGCCAGCTGGCAGCTGGGGCTAATGCCGCAATTTCGCGCTTTATACGCGGTTGGCGTGACACTCACACACACACTCAACCTAATACGGACTCAAATGCCGGGGTATGAGAATATGTATACACTTCGAGAATAAACTGTGTTCTAAAGTCTATACTAAAATGCGAACTGTTTTTGGGTTTTTATTATTATTGACTTCACGATAAAATAATTTAAGAAAAATATATATATTTTTTACAAGATATTCTACATTTAAACTTAGAGATTATATTAAAAACAACGAAAAATATACATATATTTTTTAGATTTTATTTTACGAAAAGGAAAAATCCATTTTAGCTGTTTTTAAAAAACTATGCACTTGATTTGATTACAAATCTTCCCATTTTTTCTTTAACTGCACTGACATAAACAGTCCTTTTCTTGACATTTACATATTTGCGGTATTAGAGAGGCTATATTAATGATTTTTATAGCATAATAATGCGTTATAACGCCGCAGTTCACTCATGAGCATAGATATGGCTAATTTATTTGTTTTACTGCCTACTGTTTTTATTCTGTTTTGGATTTAATATCTGTTTTGTTTGCCAGACAGCAACATTTGCATATGTATTTTGAATTTTGATTGAGTTGTTGCACATAATTTATGGACCTAGCTTCGTCCAGTGGAGCGTTCTTTTTCGTTTTTGATATTTTGTTATAGATTTTCATTAGAGTAAACATTAATAAACATTTTGTTCTCTGATTTGTTGTTGTGTTGCATTATGCAAATTTTTGTCGCACATAAATTGCTAAATTTATTATACTGTCTGCTTCCCTAATTAAATGACAAAACATACCAAATTTAAGCTCAAACAAAAGGCAACAAAATAAAACGGGGAAAAAATATATATTCATATACTGAAACATGGCATTTTTGGCTATGCCATAAACAGAATTAATGACCGGTCTCTATTTTATGACTTACATGAGTTTTGGCAGAAAAGGGAAATTGTTACACAAAAAAATCAATAAATTTACAGAATTCATTTTAAAATACTAACAGAGTGTTTTCACAATTTTAAATGCTGAAGGGTTTCGTCCACTTTAAAAATTTGTTGTAATTAGGAAAACGTTGTTATTTTGTCCTTTGTCATAATTTTGTTTTAAATTAATAGATATAAATGCTGGATACATTTTAGAAATGGTTTGTACACTTTTTTTAAATTTGAATTGCAAATGTATATATTTTTTGGTTAGGGATATAAAAATTAAAAAAGGTTCTTAGGGAGTAAATTTTTTTGTTGAAAATCATGCCAAAATTGGCAAATAGACATTTTCCTCTTAATTGATTTTGCATTAAAATATGTATAAATTGACCAAAAATTCGACATGTTAAGCTCTCGGAGAAATATGTTCCATATTATTGCAACTCCAATAACACTGTCAATACTGAACGGATTTTAAAGAATTTTGTACTTAATACATATATATACATCAAATGTTAAAACTATTTTCTTGACTTTTATTTTATTTTAAGTTTACGTTTAAATTGGCAGTTGTAGGTCGGGGTGCACTCTATTTTTTTAAACTGTTAAAATGACAGGCTTGATGTTATCTATTGTGTGGCAGCCAGTCCAATCATATTATATGATGGCTTGCCAATGCAGCAGATTATCCAATCAGTTGGGCATTCTAACTACTGAAATCCGTTTTCTGTTACCCCACTTTGGCCAACTAAGAAGGAGGTCTCAGAAAGTAGACTGTGTAGTTGAATGAATAGCGCCAAAATATGTTAGCGTGCAGCAAAAACTGTTCCAATTAGGGGAACACAAGCTGCATTGTGTTATTAACATTTCGTTAGTAGAGACATTTCCAAGGTATTTTAAGCCCATTGAAATGGATTTTCTTTTTATCAGTAAAAATTCCTAATTAAAGCATTTTGTCTAGAAAATACCAGTTTCACATTGATATTTTGAATTTAGAATGAAAATGCCGGTGGCCGACATATTTTTTATTTTATTTTTGGCTTTTAGGAAAAATCGTGGGCTGAATTTTTGGTGCCTACACAATCTTGCCTTAGAATACCCTCTAAATGCAAGAGAAGCATATGTTGTGAAAATGTATATTAGAAACAGGGAAAAATATATTCGGTATATCTGTATTTGTAAATGTATTTGTGTCTGTATCTTCATATGTACTGATTATACTGATTACATATACTGATGATATGTACTAATTATATTTTATATATGTACAGGATATCTAGGATATCAAGCACGCACCCCACTTCACATTTATCCTGCTTTGAATCGTACTTTATTTATCCATTTAGCTGAGCATGATTATTACATAACATTTTATGCTTTTAATCAAAATCTCAGCGTCGTGATGATAAATGTTCTGCCAGGCAGCCGGGTCTGCTGCGTCTGTCTTGTCCGCCAGGTGGGGCAAATATTCATAATTCAATGTTTAAACCGCAATTCATGTTCGTCTTTTTTCGGTTCGTTTGCTGGTTCGCCGGTTGCTTGCTGCCAGTTTTGCTTTTTGCCGCTTGCTGCTATTCATATTAAAATTGGTGTTGGCTGTTGCAACAGCGGTGGCGGCAGCTGCGGGTTGCACCAGCTTACCTGGGGTAAACCTGAAAAATGCTTTTGCATTTTCATAAATTTTTGGCTTTACTGAAATCGACCCCCGGTTCTCTCTCGACAGCCCATGTCTGAGTATAACCGACTGCATAATTTACCCTCCGTTGAGCTCGACCCATGCCTTGAGTTTTATTTTAAACATAGCGTGGCCTTTGCCGTTGGCCGATTTCCACTTACCACTTACCACTTGCCACAGCCCGTTTACAGTTCATGCTCTATTTTTGGTAGCATGCTGCTGAGGGTGTATGAGCTGTGCGTGGGGTTGCATAGTGTGTTGCCTGCCCCTTTATGCAATAAAATTGAAATTAATTTTTAGTGATTGCGGATGCGGTTCAATGTTGTTGCCACGCCCCCTCCAACACTCCTCCAACCCGTTAACGAACGCATAATTTCTCCACGCTCGCCGTTGGTCAGCGGCGGTTTGACACCGCATATGGTTAAGACCGCAATTGAATTGTAAATTTTTTGGGCTGGCACATGGCTTAAAATTCTTGTTATTTTCATTTCATACGCGGAGAGAAAATAAATGAAAAAAACTCAAGCTTTAAGCGTTGTGAAAATCGGGACAAGATTAATTTATCTGCAGCTAGGAAAATTTTAATCCAAGAATTGTTAATTTTGGTTTCAATGAGAAAATAGGATTTAAGCACTATATTCTATTTATGATATGTATTTGTACTTACATTTTAAGTAATAAAATGGCATTCATTCTAATCCACTAGAATTTATAGCAATTTTTTTCTCAGCTTATATTGATAAACATATTTTTAAGCTTTTGTTAAACCATAAAATCATTTCAATTGTAATTACTTATTAATTAATTTGTACTTTTACATTTTTAGGCTACTTCACATAAAATACGCTTATAATTGACGATAGTTGATTAAAAAACAGGTAATTAAATTAGCATTTCCACCTGACTGAAAATTAACTCTCAACACATATATTTTAAATTTGCTGAAAGCTTTATTAATTACAGGTTCATGTGAAGTGTTTTATTATTACAAAATTGAACAGCGAAGCGTATATGGATGTATTATTTTTTGTATGTGTTTACATATGTATTTGTGAGTCTGTAAAAGCCATGTGTATTGTCAACATGAATTAAGTTCACGTATCGCTCAGTGTTGAGATGACAGCTTACAAGAAAATATCATTTAGAGCGCTTAAAAGTCAATTGATTGACTGAATAATTGAGTAATGGAAATGTCAGCGGTGAATTTTATAAGACTTAATCTGACATTTATGCAAGAAATTGAATTAAGTGACTAATTAATTGAGTGATGAAATCAAAGTAAAACAAAGAAGTGAGCAATTAAAAAAACAAACATAAATTGAATACATTATGTATAATGTTATAGCTTAAACATGTTTCATGGTTGTGGGGAAAAATCCTTAATCTCGATCGATAGTATGAATATTTTAAACAAATATATTCAAAATAAAACAGATATTTATTTTGTTCCATAGCATCCGTTGGAGCCCATTTCGATTATATAATGCATTAATTTATGCGTGAGTTACAGTGTACTTTCATCTATACTTTAATTATAACGCTTTGTCTCATAAATGAAATTATGCCAAAATTTGATAAGGTCAAGTTAAAGTTATGGCGTTGGCTATCGTTATCATAATCGTTATCGCCTGGCAACTTAGCCTTAACCATTTAGCAATTAACTCAATTAGTCAGCCACAAAACTTGGCCATAAACGTCTTTGGTTTGAAATGTCAGAAAACTCAAATTTTATCTGAGCCATGTTTACATTTGGCCAATACAA
Organism: Drosophila nigromelanica; assembly: GCA_004149465.1. Classification (NCBI taxonomy): domain Eukaryota; kingdom Metazoa; phylum Arthropoda; class Insecta; order Diptera; family Drosophilidae; genus Drosophila; species Drosophila nigromelanica. The sequence continues at coordinate 35,481 of SCDS01000831.1, forward strand.
GTGTCAATGGCTGTGAATAGGTGCGTTTGTGTGAGCAAAGGGTTACTTGCCAGATCAAATAAATTTCGAACAAAAGTGTCGTTTATCTTGGCAAAGGGGTCAAGTGGGCGAGGAAGTAGAAGAGGGTAGTTTGTATGGTTTTAATTAGTAGCAGCTGCTGTAGCCTTGGTAATGCTTGAACGTTTGACCAAGTTCGACTCAGTCGCCTGGCAAACCAAATGAAATTTCCGTTAGCTTTTACTACAGCTTCCTGTTGCTGCTGCTGCTTCTTTCGTTTTTGGCCTTATTTCTGATTTTGTCATCTTGGCTAATTGAAACGTTTATAATGAAACTTAATTGTCTTTGTTGCTTCGGCCTTCGGCTTTTTAAGTTTTTGTGTTTTGTTTTGGTTTACTCTAGCTGATTTTCGTTTCAGTTTTTCAACTAGTTGTTGTAATCATATTTTCACCAGATTGTCGCGTAGCCAAAAAACAAACAATTGATGTTTGTTGACAAATGCAAAAGCTGACCACGCAAATATTTGACAACTTAAATGCACTATGCTTAAACTTCATTTAATTTCAATATTTGTTGACCTGAGTGTTTTGACACTCATTCAACAGATACTTGCGAATACCTTAATCCAGGCAAACTAATATTCTTATATGTATTTATATATTTGACGATGCCATTTTGACAGCAATTCGTTAATCGATTGATAAAAATTGTATTGATAAAAATTTTACAAAACAATCCATAACTAATTGGCATAAACTGTGTTTACAAAGTTTTTGAATATATTTATGGTATTTCTTTGAAACATTTATTAAGGAAAAAAGTACTGGCAATTGGCTGCTAGCTATGTTAACTTTTTGTGTTTCCAGATATAAATAAATAAAACCTTTAATATATATAACATATTTGAAAATTTAGTGATGAAAATAGCTGGAGAAAATTCGAGGACTAAGATTTGCTTTTTATCTGCAGGTAGTACATACATATATACATACATATGTTGGGAACATGATCGGATCACTATATAATATAGATCTTAAAAAAATGTTTGGCGAAAAATCTCAACAATAATAATAGCTAACTATTCTTTCGTATTTATTAGAACCGTTTTGATGGCTAATTTTTTCTGCTGTCGTGCACAATTTTTAGGTTTCTATACCTCCTTCCCATTAGCTCTTCCATTTTTCACACTGTCTACATAATGGGTGTAGTTGTATTTATTCTCTTACCTTTATTTTCAGGCTTTCTCTCTTGTTCTTTTTTGCTTTGCTTTTACAGTTTTTCACTTGATTTACTTGACTGCAGCAATGTTTTTATTAGTTGTAAAATATTTGCTGGATTCGCTGCTTTACAGGATTCAGTTCTTTGCCTTCTGCAGTTCTTTGCCTTCTGCATTTCCGTTGCCATTTTGTTGCTTTCTTTCACATTTTGTTAGTACTCCTCCCTTTTCTTCTGGTCTTTTCTGCTGCTCTTCTGTTTCCATTTCATTGGCAATTTTCATTTGCCCGTTTGGCGCGCAATTAGCTCTTATATTTTTTATATTTATTTTCCTTTCTTCATTTTTGTGTATTTTTCTTATTTATTTAATGTGTTTTATTCTTTCGGGGCAGTTGGTTCCGTTTATTTATTTTATATTGCTTCTGTTCTTGTTTTGCTAATTAAGCACAACATTTTCCCATTAATCAAATTACATTTTTCCACTGTTTGTGGCCGTTTAACAAAGGTCCTTGCGCTAAACGTTCTTCCTGTTGCATCTCTCATAATTTTGTCGGGTGTTAAAGGTGGGGATACGGCCCCAACTTTCCGTCCGGGCACTTAATTAAAAGATTACTTCTGAAAACTTTTGGGCCACAGAACTTAACGTCAACAGCTAACAGAGCTGAGTGCACTGTTTGCCCAAAAAACTTTAAACAAATAAGAGGAAATTGCTAAAGTAAACACATTTAGACGCAAACACACACATGCATATATGTGCACACACGCACACTGGTAAACAATTGTAAAAACTGTGTGTAGATATAGATATATTGAAAAATTTTGAACTTTAATTTGCTTGCAGCTGGGCTGCATTCAACAAGATTGCACTTTAAGGCTAACACGAAGCCCCTCCTTGCCAATACTCTAGCATGCTAGACTCTGCTACATGGCTGAGAGTTTCATATGGTACGTGTTACGCATACGTTTCAACTTTTGCCCACTTGATAAATGCTAGCAGAAAAAAAAATAAATAAGTTACTCATCTCAAAGCTGAGTAGGTAAGCATACCTCCATAACACTTTATTATATTCCTAGTGTTCTCTGATAGGGTAGCTTAAAAAGTTTGCAAGCTGATTTTGAATTATATTATTTCAATAAATGGAATTTTAGACTAGAATTATTATAAAATGGACTGTAAATGTGATAGCTTCTTGTGTTTATTCGGCTTCAAAGCTCTTCTCCGATATTTGACATTTGAAGTGTATTGAAATATCATAGGAACCACACATTTGGGCGGAGTATACAGTTTACATTCCAAGCTCTTAGCGGACTGGTTTCAATTACACTGGCATCGATTTTAGTCACTTTACAATTAACCTTGATTCGCTTATGTAAAAAATGAACTTCCAGGCTTAAACCGGATCGTTTTTAAAACGGATTACAGTCTTATTTATAAAGTTTATTAATTAAACAGCCCTCGCAGAAGTTGCTAATTTGCAGCTCATATAAATCAGCTTTTACTACCACCTTCTGTTAATTTTATGTTAACCGTATTTATATATGTATATAAATATTTTTTATGTCTGTCGGCGTTGGCAAACAAATTTACAAAGTTTAATTTCACGTTAATAATGTTATTTTTTCTGTTTGTGTTGTCGTTTTTTCTTCTTTTTTCATATGAGTTTCTTTTGCTTTATGCGACAAAGTTAGAATGCGGTCGTTGCACTTACCAACACACACATACACACATGCATGTACTACAATTTATTTATTTTATTATAAATATTTTTATGAAAAAATGTTTGACGCTTTTGGTGGTTTTTGTTACTCGTTAGACGCGAACTTTGTGCTCAAAAGGCAAACACTCACAAACGCCAACACACACTTTTTCATTACCAAACTGATTTTTAACGTATGTACGTGTGTATGCGTGTGTATCTGTGTTTGGTTCTAGAAATTTAATTGGTTTTTGAAAAAGTTCAACAAGCCATGCTAATTAGTTGCATGTTGCTTTGCCTTTGACTGTGCTGCATACCTATCTCGGCAGACGGTACGGAGTGCTATATATGGAGTTAGGCGAGTTGCTTAATCCGCTTAAACTTTTCAATCGTATGAATATTTAAAAAACAAAACAGAACTTCGCACAAAAAACTTTGTGCATTTAGCTTTGAAATTGCAGATCAAAACAAATACATGTACAGTTAAAACGCTACTAACAGTTGACAATATTAACTGGACATCTGACACTAATCAATTTTTTTTTGATATTTTTTCAATATAAAACTTTTTTAATATCTTTATCTATTTGTTCTTAACATACAGATAACCACTATTTAAAAATTAAGCAAAATCGAAATAAAATACAATTAAATTGTAAAATATGCTTAATTTTTTTATTTACAGAGCTTTTCCTGTATGCTTGTCTGTAAATTTGATACTGTTATATAATTATTTTTAAGTTATTACTTTTGTTTT